>JAXCGZ010011450.1:20000-90000 GCA_037179515.1 Halocaridina rubra
CTTCCTAAGGTCTTAAAGCATGTAAATATTACATTCAACTTTAAAATTATTTGGTCATCATACTAATTTAAACCTTAGATACTTTATGACATTCCCTTACACGAAATATGCAGTAATCGATTCATTGTCTTCATTGCAGCTTTGCAAAGTAAATATTTTGAATTTCTGTCTTAAGGGACATTTTACTGCCACATGAGCTCAAGTAGTTTTGCTTAAGTATATATACTACAACTATAATTTTTTTGCTGATACTTAGAGAGCAGAGCTCGGTGAATGTCATGCAAAGCCATTAGAAGTGAAAGTGTTTTAAACTCTATGATTAGTCATTTTCCCCCATTGGAGAAAACAAGGATGATAATATTTCCATTTCACTGAGAAATTCAGACTGACTTGGGATTTGTAATCCTACTATTTTTTAAATCAATATATTAAATGTAACTTTGAGATATTTCAGGGGAGAGGATTAGGCTAGCTTAAGCCACAAAAAAATATGTATCAGTTGGTTTGATTTTGGTATTCCTGAGAAATTTGAAGCTCCCTACTCACTTCCTATCAACAAAATAGACTTCATGTATTTTTTGTATCAGTATTAAAACTGGACTTTATTATCCTTTCGCTTCTAATATAAGCTCATAATAAAACGTGCCCAGTGTCTAACCTTTATTATTATTAAAAAAACATCTATAATTAATATACTCGTTTTTTTCATCAGTAACAACGAATATCAAATTAAGAATGAACTAAAGTTTTAAATATTATCAGACGATAAAGAACAAGCAAAGCTAAAACAAATGATTTCATTTATACTACCTCAGGATAGCTTAAAATACAATGAAGCCAAAGAATAAATTTTTACACAAAGTTTTATTAATTTAAAAACCTCTAAGTAAAAGATTATTTTATAACTTCATGTGGGTAACCTAGAAAACTCACTAGGTAGGTGTTACTTTCCCACACTAGTAGAAAATAACCAAACAGAGCTTGGGCAATCTTCATTTTAATGACAAATAATAACCAAAGGATCTAGCGTTATTATTGTAATTAATATAACATAAAAAAGAGGATAGGGAGCATTTTCAGCGTCTCCTTAATCTCTTGGTTAATATCGACATACACTCTAGTCTCCTGAACCATAAACCTGTGTTCACACTAAGTATTTTAAACAGACCCTATTCCAAGCTCTCGCTATCATTGATTTCGACAGAGGACAGTTTTGAATTCTCAAAAAGAGGCCTTTTGTTAAATAAATGTTGAAATGAATGACCGGAATTTTACTTGGGTGAGTCAGTTCGGCACCTGCAAAAAAACATGTTCACTTGACTCTGGTCTGGTGAGCAGGTGCTTCTATTAGCAACGATATAAAGATAGGTGTACTCAGTATTTTGCATGTTTTGCTCAAGCCATTTTCACCTGACAGAGAGAATTCATATAAGTGTTATCTCTTCCACATACATGATGACAGTGAGGCAGTACTGAGGAGTCAGCATAAAATTATTAGAAAACTTTCGCTTATGTTAACATATGCTTTACACTGTGCTACTGTAGCCAACATCTGCACTTTTAATATTGTTGCCATGCCAAAGCCAATTTTAAAATATCTTCACTCTCTGGATATATATAATTAGGAATCATTGTGCATTCCTTTGCTTTCTCACACAAAGAATTCCATGTATCTAATGTCCATTCTTCATTGTTATCATTTGTGGTTCAAAATGTACATGCATACATACATACATACATACATACATACATACATATAAACGAATCCCAGGAGCTGAAATGGCAAGGGAGACTTGAAGAAAGTAAAGCTAGGAAGACCTGATAAGAAAGCTTGGAGTAGTATGTGATCCCTTGGATACTGTAGGCATTCACTAACTAGGTAAATATTCTAGGGAGGGAAAGCCAAGACCAACAAAAGTAACCTTTGAGAGAGGGGACACATGTAGAGAAATATTGATGAGGAAAAAAGTCTAAAAGACCTTCAAGGATTCAAAAAATGTTCATTAGACAATACAGAACACAGGAAAAGATGGAGAGTATAAAGAAAAATATTGCAAGAGGATAGAAGTTTAAATGAGGAAAGAAATGAAGGAGAGAGGAAAACTTTTATATCAGAGTTCTTAGAGACAAAGGGGAGATAAAAAAGATAATGATAGAAGATCAGGGGATGGGAACTTATTAAGATTGTTATTCACAAATGCTGATGGATTAGCTGTCAAGGCAGTAGAATTAAAAGATAGGATTCACAACAGTAAGGCAGATATAGTAGCAGTTACAGAGACTAAATTGAGTGAGGACATAAACAGCATTGCAGTTTTTCCTAAGGGCTACAGAATATTAAGGGTTTAAAGATCTGGGAGGATTAGTTGAGGGATAGCACTGCTCACAATTGAAAGGATTCAGATTGAGGAAATAAACTTTGCTATAAAAAGTGAGTTCAAGGAATTTCTTGTTACTCGCATTTATACTAGGTCAGAGAACATTATAATAACTGTTGTATATAACCCACCAAGGAACCAATATAGACTTGAATTTTATGCGTAAAATCAAATTGGTACTATTGAAGTCATAAACTCAGTTGTTAACATTGTACGGGAGAAAAATGTAGGATTTTGATAATGGGAGGTTTTAATCATAGAGAGATTGCTTGGATACATCTTGACCCACCAAGTGGTGACGACTTTTTCAGGGCAAGATTCTTAGATATCGTACAAGGAAATTTCCTTCAACAAAATATCCTGGAACCAACAAGGGCAAGTGGTGGGGTTGAGCCATCGCTGCTTGATCTAGTATTCTCAGAAATAGTGTTGGATATTGAAAATATTGAGTATGAACCACCATCTGGAAAGACTGACCACTGTGTGTTATTGATGGAGTACAAGACGAGAAATTTTCCGAAAGGAGATTACATTAAAATTAATTACCATTTTGCAGTTATTGACTGGAGGACCTTATTTAACAACAAATCTGTACAAGAAATGTACGACAAATTTTGTGAGAAATATGGGAAGATAGTACATTGCTACATACCTGTCACCAAAGTAGGTGTAATTCATGCTCGAGAGAAATGGTTCGATGATGAGTGTAAAAGAGATAAGGAGTGGAGAGACAAATGCTGGAAAAGGTATGGCAGGAAAAAAAACATAAGTGAGTGGCAGACCTATAAAAGAGCAAGAAATGATTACCTAAGTAGAAGAAGAGAGGCAGAGAGAGACTATGTAAGGGACATCACCAGGAAGACTAAAGAAAATTCCAAACTTTTCCACAGCTTTATTAGAGCAAAAATGAAGGTAAAAAAAAACAGGTTTTAAACTTTAAGAGAGCGGATGAAAGCATCACTGAGACGGATGAAGAGATCTGCAAAGAATTGAACAAGGATTGTCAGTCAGTATTACAGTAAAAAATACCCCACCCCATTAGATTGCAGAGATAGAAGCTCATTGGCCAGTACTAGATTATATCATCCCTTCAACCATAGAGGTATGCAAAGAGCTGATGGAGTTAGATGTCCATAAAGCTAAAGGTCCTAATGATATATTCCCATATGTACATAGCAGTACTCAAATTCAATATCAGCGGTACTAAGTATCATATTTCAAAAAATGCTGGAGTCAGGAGAGATTCCAAGATGCTGGAAACAAGCGAACATGATACCTATCTTCAAAAAGGGAAGGAGGAATGCGGCTCTAAAAAATAGAACTGTTTCCTTGACCAGCAAAGTTTACAATGTTATGGAGAAATTACCAAGGAAACATATCTCTCTTCACTTGAAATCCTTCAACTTTTTGCCAGTGAGACAACATGGCTTCAGAGAATGAATATAAACAGTAACAAACTTATTAGAATTTTATGATGAGGTAAGCGAATCTTACAGGAAAGAACATGCTGGGTAGATTGCATATTCGTAGACGTCCAGAAAGCATTTGGCGCTGTCCGACATGGGACTTATGAAGAAGCAGCAAGCAATGGCAAGAATAGGTAGAAATGTCTTGAAATGGATAAAAACACACTTACAAGGAAGGGAACGGAGGATTACAGTAAGACACTCAGGGTCTGTATGGAGAAGAGTTAGTAGCGGAGTTCCACAGGATTCAGTTTTAGTGCCAATTTCGCTCTTTGTATATGTAAATGACCTACAAGAGTTGGTAAATTCTTTCATGAATATGTTTGCAGATGATGCAAAGATTGTGAAGAAAGTAAGAAACGAGAATAATGGTAGAGAATTTCATGAAGATCTAAATATTCTGCATGAGTGGTCAGAAAATTGGCTAATGATAAATTCAATGCTTCAAAATGCGAGGTAATGGGAATGGGTATTAGTGCAAAAGGCCCAAGCTTGACTACTTGGTGGCAAGAGTAGAACTTCAAGAGACGGAGAATGAGAGAGATTTAGGAGTAGACATGCTGTCCGATTTGTCTCCAGAAATGCACATAAATGGCATAGTAAGGGCAGCATATGCATTCTTAGCAAATGTAAGGGTAGCCTTCAGGTACATGGACAAGCAAACATTCAGAAATATTTATGTAACCTATGTGAGTCCAAAGCTTGAATATGTAGCCACCTTTTGGATCCTTCATTGAAAAAGCACGTAGTTAAGCTGGGAAAAAGTTCAGAGACATGCCACAAAACCTGTGCCAGAAATATGATATTTCAGTTATGATGAGAGGCTGAGTAAATTAGACTTACCATCACTCGAGGTTGGAAGATTGAGGGGGGGGGATATAGCTATAGTTTTTAAATTCCATCATTGTTAAGACAGGGTGGATAGGGATAGTTATATTGATAAGGCTGGCACTAGATTTACAGGTCATAGATTGAAGCTTCATAAGAAAACCCCTTTGCAGGATGTGAGGAAGTACCTTTTTAGTGTAAGAGTAGTTGATAATTGGAATTGACTAAGTGAGGAGATAGTTAATGCTAACTCAATTCATAGTTTAAAGTACAAATATGATAAGTATCACTAAGTACAAACTGGAACCAATCAGAAAAAGGGAAGTTGCAAGCTTAGGGCTCTTTTCCGTAAGCACCATTAGGTAATTACAATCGTATAGTAACAAATATGTTATTACATACATACATACATACATACATACATACACACATACATACATACATACATACATACAAACACATATACACATATACACATATGTACATGTATGCATACATACATAGATGAATAGATACATAGACATTATATGAGAGAGAGAGAGAGAGACTATTTTTATTTTATTATTTTATTAATTTATTGCGCCAAGGCGTCAGACATTACATGAGTTCATACAAATAATGCTTCAAATGGATACAAAACCAAGAGTTGAACATGGTTTACAGGGAGGTGTACATATTGATAAAACATTGCTGCATACTAACACACAACTCACAGTATGGCAGCACAGAGTACATTATATGCAAAAGTAAAGCTCAGAGAAACGCAGAATGCACAAACAGAATTATACAGCAACATACAGAAAATATATGTATAATTCAATATAATTAATGGCCACCAAAGTGAGGATAACGAGCAAGAATAACATCAAGGTTGTCATCATTAAGTAAAAATGAGCAGATCTGTATTAAGTTCTGACCTCGTGGTAAAACATCTCTCACTGTGGGGCACTGAAGACAATAGTGGTCAAGAGTGTTAGCATTAGGATGGTCGCATAGTTTACAGGAGGTGTACTGTGGCATATCTAGAGTCTGGGAGACCTGCCATAAAGGCCGATACCCCATTCTGAGCCGAGCACTAACTACATTGTTTTTCCGCACCATTAACCCGCGTCTGCGATACTTGTAGCGACTGTGAAGAAAGCGATCATGGTGCTGTATGGACACACTGTTGGCCCTCTCCGTGTCCCTGCGCTGGACCGTCATGGCAAACCCAGCTGAGTAGATGATGTTACGTAGGCATCCGAGGGAGGGCTCAGCGTCCACAGCATGCCCATCCAGCATACAGGCCGCCTTGGCAAGACGATCCGCTGTGTCGTTGCCAGTCAGCCCAATGTGGGATGGAGTCCAAACAAATGACACAACAAGAGAAGCATCCCGAGCGGCCGCGAGGCGACATAGTATATCTCCCACAGCACGACCACAGATAGGTCTTGGCGAGGATAGGGCTTGTAGGGCCGATTGGGAGTCACAAATTATTACCCCATTCACTCGTCGTCGAACAAGGAGAGTCACGGCATCCAAGATGGCATTCAGTTCACAGTAGGTGGAGCTCGACGAGGTGGGTAGTCTACGGCCAATCCATGAATCAGCCGGCACAGGCGGCTCCATGGTGGGGGAAAACACAGCACATGCCGCCCTCCCATCTGCTTGCACAGAACCATCAACATAGACGTGGTGCGCTGCAGGGACAGACGTGGATACATCAGCGATAGTCTCCAGAGCTAACTGTCTCTGCAAGGGGGGATAGACATCCTTCGAGGTCGGTGTATATGTGACAGCGGGGAGGGGGACACGCCAGGGTGGTAAATCTGGGACAGCCGCCTGCACTGGCAGGTCGATGTCAAGGCCACGGAGAATGTCACTCACCACCCTGATAAGGTTATGACCTCCTGCTCGAAGTGGGAGCCTGGGTGCGTCTGGATCCAGGGATGTCCTCATGACAGCAGAGAAGTACGGAGCAAGAAAGGGGTAGTGAAGACACTTAACAGTAAAATAGGACACATTGGCATAAATCCTCTCCACAAGAGGGGGCAAGTTGAGCTCCAACTGCATACTCACAATACGGGTAGAGAGAGAACATCCCAAGATAAATCTCATGACTCGATTCTGGAACTTTTCAAGTGGCTCGAGAGCTGGTCTAGGAAGTTGACACAAGGCAGGAGACAGATAGTCAACCACTGACCGAAGTAGTAGGATGTAGAGGGTCCTCGCCACTGGGATGGAGACTCCTGCAGCATTGTTGGCAAGCCACTTGACAGGTGCAAAGCGGGGCTCCAGACGGTCAAGAAGGCTCTTCACAAAGGGATGAATTCGTTGACGTGCAGGTATAGCTGGGGTGATCCGGACTGGTGCACCTAAATACGTGTACTGTGTGCAGTGAGGGATGACATTACCACCCATGGCGAATGCGGGCAGTGCTCTGCAGTTGCGTGAAGTAAAAATTCTGCTTTTTTCTGGGGAGATAATAAGGCCACAGGAGGTAGCAGACACGTAAAAATCATGGAGCATGTGCTGAAGGTCGTGAGTTGAGGTCGTGTGGATGCATATGTCGTCCGCATAGCAGGTAACTGTAGTACCGGGGATGACAGGAAGGAGGGAGAGTAGACGATGCATAAGGATATTGAATAGAAAAGGACTTAGCACACCCCCCTGAGGAGTACCCAGTTCAAACCGTTCATAGGAGCTATACGACCCTTTAAAAAGGACACTTGATGTTCTGTTGCAGAGATATCCCCGTATCCATTTCAGTATGTTCCCCCGAACTCCAAAGTCCACCAGCTGGTCAAGAATAATTTCCTTGTTGGCTATATCGAAGGCAGATTTGAGGTCCAGGAAGGCGACCACACTGGTGGGAGAAAGACGGGTGTAGAGTTCAGCGAGGCAGTGATGTGTGCTCCGTTGTGGGAGGAAACCATAAAGACTGGGGGAGAGTTTATCCTGTAGGCGGTGCATGAGCCGGGCAAGAAGGATGCGTTCAAACACTTTGCTGAAGCAGGAGGTGAGGGAGATAGGCCTAAATTTGTCGGTTCCAGGTTTTGGTAGAGGAATAATAGTGCTTCTGGTCCAGGCAGAGGGCACATGCCCCAAGCAAAAGCAAAGATTGAAGAGCTGCAGTAGGGGGTTACCAGGAACTTTCTGAAGAAGACGGAGAACTTGATATGTAAGACCATCCTCCCCAGGGGCAGTATCCTTAATCCTAGCAAGAGCACGTCGTAGTTCATCCTCTGTGAATAGGATGTCATCCTCTTCATCCGTCTGTAGTAATGCACCCATTAGGCGGAGGTTACGAACACTGCGGTGGGTGGAGAGTGCCTCTTGAACGTTCCCGGGAAGGTTGCAAGTTTGTGACTGTGCTGACCAGGTAGTAATGAGGTCCTGAGCGTACTCAAGTGGACTGTGGTGTAGAGCACAGGTGGGTTTCTTCTTGACAGCCTTCCTTATAAGATGCCACATAGTCCCAGCGCTAGTATGATGGTTAATACTATCCGTAAATTTCTGCCAATACTCCGTGTGCACGCACTTCTGCAGGGCAACCAGATCATCCCTCGCCAACTGATATTGGTGCAGGTGGTCAGGGGTGGGCTGTCTTTGAAAGGAGAGTCCAGCATCCACAGCTGTCCTTTCCGCCTGGGCAATACGCTGATCCAAAGTCCAGGAATGGGCCTCAGGGCGACGTGGAACGTGTGGTCTGAGAATATAATGCGTGTAGAAGTCATGTGTAGAATCCACCAGTGAGTTGTATAAGCTGTCTGGAGAAAGGAGATCAAAAGTGGGAAGGAGGTGAGAGATAAAGGAAATATAAGTGGGGCAGTATTTGGGAGGGATAGAGATGCGGGTGCGGTAATGGGAGAGGGTAGCTGGAGTCTGAAGTATGGAGTATTTCAGGCTAAGGGCAACATGGTCAGAAAAGAGAGAAGGGATAGAAGAGCAGGAGACATTAGGTACCACAAAGCCAGCTGTGAGAATGTGATCTACAGTACCCCCACGAGCGTGTGTGGCACCACCAGTATCCCAGCGGGTGAGGCGGTAGCGGCGGATGTAGTCGAGCACAGAGAGAGAGAGAGGAGAGAGAGAGAGAGAGAGAGAGAGAGAGAGAGAGAGAGATCTTTGATTAACTCTTGTTCATGCACCAAAAGCTACGTTATTTATTGTAAAAATAATGGTTTAATTACAAATTCATGATAATTATATTAATAATAATAATAATAATAATAATAATAATAATAATAATAATAATAATAATAATAATAATCTCCACAATCATCGTCAAAGGAAAATTATTGTTAAAAATAATAATAATAATAATAATAATAATAATAATAATAATAATAATAATAATAATAATAATAATAATAAGATCTAAGGAGAATTTTTGGAATACACATCATGAAAGTAATGCAGAGGTATATTAAAACCCAGCAGAGAGCTGGATATTCATTACACATCTTTTATAATCCCTTAACATCTGACAGGTCATTACAAAGGTGATAACTAATAAAGTTTAAAAAATTCATGATCAAACCAGAACTCGCAGTGGGTAAGGATTTAAGCTTGATTAATTTAGGTTCAGAAGGGGAATTGGTGAAAATTGGCTTGGTAATACCGTAGATTCCTAGTAGGATAATAAATTCCAATGCATATATATATACAGTAATCCCTCGTTTATCGCGAGGGTTCGGTTCCGGGACCGGCCGCAATAGGTGAATTTCCGCGAAGTAGGAACACCTTAAAAAAAATTTTTTTTTTTTTTTCTTTACACTTCTTCCATGAGTACAAAGAGGATTATTATTTATTTTATTTTATTAATTTATTGCGCCAAGGCGTCAGACATTACATGAGTTCATACAAATAATGCTTCAAATGGATACAAAACCAAGAGTTGAACATGGTTTACAGGGAGGTGTACATATTGATAAAACATTGCTGCATATAATAAGAAAAGATCATAATCATCATTATATATATATATATATATATATATATATATATATATATATATATATATATATATATATATATATATATATATATATATATATATATATATATATATATATATATATATATATATATATATATATATATATATATATATATATATATATATATATATATATATATATATATATATATATATATATATATATATATATATATATATATATATATATATATATATATATATATATATATATATATATATATATATATATATATATATATATATATATATATATAATGATGATGATGATCTTTTCTTATCATAATCCTCTTTGTACTCGTGGAAGAAGTGTAAAAAAAAAAAAGAAAGGTAAAATTTTTTTTTTTTTTTTTAAGGTGTTCCTACTTTGCGGAAATTCACCTATCGCGGCCGGTCCCGGAACTGAACCTCTGTGATAAACGAGGGATTACTGTACATCAGCCAACTGTGCTTTTGAATCCACCCAAAATATCTTCAACTCACTATTTTGAACCATATCTTTGAGAATAGCAAAGTCAATTCTTAATCTTTTTTCTGATACATTTTAACTGAGTGCACATTATCATTAAGTGAACGGTTATCTACAAAGAGTTCTACAGGCAGTTTTCTTTCTTTGTCATATAGTATTTGAGACAACTTACTTCCAAGATAATAGGCCATATCCACTGCCTCAGCAGCTGCTAGTGTTTCTGCTGCAAGTGTGCTTTCTACAAGCCTTCTTATTTTCTTTGCCTCCCAATACAATGGACAAGTATTTCAATTTTCATCCACAAGAAAAATTACAAAGCCCCCAGCACTACCAAATCCATCTGAGAGATTAGCATAGGAAGCATCACTGTATACAACCAATTTATACTTGGAAGTGTCACCTAATTCTGGGAAGCATATTGAACTCTCAAAAGTACAAGCTTTCCTTAGACATTTATTTGCCTTAGTCAGATCTTCTACTTTAGAGTTATTGACCTTACAGCTAAGTTCTAACACATCATATGATACATCAGGTATTGAATTAGTACACAAATACCCTAGTTGGCTTACAAGACTCCTAAAACTGTCCTTTTCTTTTTCACTACACTCCATATTCTTATTTAATCCTCTAGCAGCACTTACACTTATAGAGTTTAGAGATTTACAGTTTTAATTTTGATGAAGTGTGATTCCATGTTCATTCTGAATAATATCTAGTCCAAAATACCTGAAAACAGTATTACTTTATTCCCTAACCTGAAAATAATTTCTGATTTGAGTAATGACAACATTTTCAAATTTCTTAGTTCCTCCCCACAAGAAATCATCTACATGCATTAAAAATAAACCACATAATTCTCCTTCATGGTCCCAGTAGAGTGCTGTGGGGTCAGTTTTTACTTGCTCACATCCCATCTTCAGCAGGAAAGTCTTTACTGTGAGATACCACTTCTTAGCTGCGTCATTAACGCCACATACACATTTTTCTAACTTCCACAGGGGGAATAAGATATACTTCGCGCTCAAATCGTTCACTCTGTAGAAATGCAGCCTTAATATCAATTGAATTTACTGCCCACATTTTGGAAGACAAGATGGCAATGAAAGATCTTAGCACTTCCTTACTAACAGTGAGAGAATGAATGTTTTCTTTTTCTTCAAAACCTCTGGCAACCAGCTGTGCATTAACTTTCTTTTTTCCATTATTGATTTCCTTTTCTTTTACTACCCATCGAACTGATAATGCTTTTTGACTCGCATTCAGAACCTCTTTATACACACCAAAATTCTTTTAGCTTTTCAGTTCTTCTTCTTTTCCTTTGATAAGTTCATGATTTTCTGTATTTTCACAAGCCATTACTATATCACTAGGTTCCTGTATTCCATCCTCATCCAATACAGGTACCTATTTTTCTACATCTCTGTACCAGTCAAGAGCTAAAATTCGTCCATCTTCATGTTCAATATTCCTCCCACTACTGTATTTTCCCATGGATCTTCCAGCACGACTATGCACAGTTACTGTCTGCCAATTATCTGACTCTTACGGCAGGAATCTCACTCTCTGTCCAATATTTGGAATACTTTTGATTATTACACTACCTTCAATTGTGTCCATAACTGTGGTGTGGTCCTCTTCTTCGTCTGGTTTAGCACAACTTTTGTCTTCTACAATATTTTCAACTGAATTTATAACTGCTTCTATCTCATTACTTGTAACCTTCTCCTCTGTTTTTCTTTGATGCCTCAACATATCAAGTAGTGAATTTTTTCCTTCTTCAGTATTTCTATCGAAACTGTATGGTATCTTCTGAACATGCATTTCATGGGCTCTTACAATATTTGAACCATATTTCAAGATCACTGTTTTACCATCTTGACCAATGACTGTAGCAGGTCATTTCCATTCCTTTTGCACTTCTCTCTTAAAATACACTTGATCACCATTTTTAAGGGCTATTCCAGTGTTTCTCACTTTATGTCTTAGTGCCCGTCGTATTTTCTCGGAGGTTTCTGCAGCAATAAAAGCTTTTCTTGCTGAGTGACTAGCATTGAGATGTTTAGCTATCATTTCACTAGATGTTGTACCTTCCAGTGCAGGAAGTTCGTCACTCATGGTACATGGCAGTTTCGGATTCCTTCCGTATACAGATTGATAAGGACTGAAACCCCCTGTCATCTGAAGGCAATTTTTAGCATTGACTGCCCATGCTAAAGCCACTTTTAAAGATAATTCTGATTGCTCTGCTAATATTTTGGCCACCATTTCATCTATAACCGCATGATTCCACTCACACAGGCCATTACTGAAGGGGGAATATGGAGCTGTATGCATTACTTGAATGCTCATATTTTTGCACATCTCCAAGAATGTGTTGTTAGCAAACTCACCACCATTTTCACAAAGAAATTTTGCAGGGGTTCCTAAGCCAGTTCCCAACCAAGTCATCATAATTTTCTCAACTATCTCCTTAGGTTCTTTACTTTTAATCTCACATGATTTTGAGAAACTTGTTGCCATGTGTACCATATGCAGAAAATATATGTCTCCTTTCCTATTCTCCTTTAGGTCTACCGCTACAATTTCATTGAACTCCTTTGCCATATTCATACTTGCAATTGGCCTTGATGGCGGTTTCTTATACTTCATGCATATATCACAGCTATTTGACACTTCTTCAGCATATACAAAGCACAACTCGTCTTTTATACCAGCATACTTTAATAGCTGAATCAGTCTTTTATAAGAGGGATGACCAAATTGTTGGTGTAGTTTGTCAATTTCTTTTCTTTTCATCATCACCTAAGGTTAACATTATTTCTTCTGTTTTCTTCCAAACTTCCTTCTCATCCCTAAGTGGAAGGCAATAGTGTCCTGAAGAAGTGCACCCCAATTTAATTTAATTTTTTATTTTTTTGTATTATTAGTAGTCTCCGTGGCTAAATGGTAGCGTCCGTGACTCTTTGTCGGCAGGTCGAGGGTTCATGCCCCGTCACGGACTGAGGTTAGTAAGGGCATACACTCAGGGTAACGATTACATTTGCCAAAATAAGTCCTTCACAAGTAGGCAACTGTCCTAGCCCTTAGTAGAAAAGGGAGTTCGAGACATAAAATCGAAATCAAATTTTGTATTATTGCAATATCATTTTCCAAGTCCACTCATTTGTGCTCTCTTCATTGATTTCTTGCTGAATAGAAGGGGAATAGAGCAGTTCACCACTTCAGCTGTTATATATGATTTGTTACCCATAATTTTCACTGGTAATTTTATCTTCTTTATTGATTTGTACATAATACTGTCACCAAATCTAAATGTTGCTTCACTTTCTTCCTCTTCTATCATCAATTTCTCCTCTTCTGATAATGTCTGTAGATACGACTTTAACCAGTCAATACCACGCACTGTAGAACTGCATGCTGTATCGAGAATAGCATAACTAATAGATTCTGTTATCAACACTGACATCAACAACAGCATATGACTCAGCTTCATGTACTTCTTCATTTGCACTTTTTATATATATATTTCTCGGACATGCTGGAGACAGATGGTACTCAGATCCACATAAATAACACTTTCTAACTTTACCATATTTATCAGCAGAGTTTTTTGGCCTCTCTTTTCAATTCTATTTGCTGTGTTTCTTCTTCCTCTAAATCCTACACAGCCTCTTCCCCTCGTGACTATATTTACTTCCTCTGTGTTAAACACTGGCTCAGATATTACTACCACTGCAGAAGTCTCACCTAGGCCTACATTACATGACACTGCACCCAATGACAATACTTCTTGGCTTCCAAGAAATTTCTTTAAGGCTTGCTGCATGGACTCAAACATTTTTTCTGGTTCATTGAAAGATACTACTGTCAACACTATTTGTTTGTCTTTAACCTCTAGCCCAGCATTATCCAGTAGTTTGAATGCTAAAATACACTTTGGTATAGTCACTTCGTACTTATCCAAAACTGCACTTCTTTTCACAAATTCCAAAATATACTTCTCCATAGTGTCTTCCTTTTCCTATTTATATATATTGAATTTTGTCCATGATTCGTACGCTGCTGACATTTCATCCTTTTTATACCATTTATCCAAGTAGCCTAGCAAAACTTTCACTCCGTTGTCATTTGCTAATTTTTCAATGTCAACTTCTTCAAAAATCTTACCCCTCACCTCGCTTCATTTGGGAATGATAGGGCAATTGTCATGGCTTGTTTCTTATTTTCAGTATTTGTGATACCCTGCCATGCCTTTAATTCTTGTCTCCAGCGGTTGTAACTTTTGTTTCCTCCAAACATCGGCAGCCCGTCCAACACTCGCTATTGTCGGTAATCTTTTCTTCGTTATTTTCGTCTTAATACTCGTTAATTTCCTTCCGCCTGCCACAAACCACGTTCTGCTACCATTTGTTGAGCTCACAGATCAATGTGGCAGGATAAATCAATGACAGACATACAAGATATAACTTTAATATTGTAGCCAAAAGATAACATCGTATACCGACCGCTTCACTACAGTCTCTCCTCATATCAGCATAAACAAACAAACAAAAGACGCTCGAAAAGCGCAATATCGTATATAATAATTTGAACAGAAATAACATTTCTCTTCCTTTTCGACTAACTATACAGTATATTTTTTATCTATATTTATATGGTTACAGCATATAATGACTATTAAATCCCCCTTTTATGTTTACTTAAAAGTTTCTCCTCATTGATATTGAGTGTGACGTTACATCTGTCCATTGCCTTGCCTTTGCTCTTCCTTTAACACCTAAATGACTCACCTGCTAGTCATATTTGTGGTTTTTGATGTGTGAATTCTTTTCCAGCAACTTCTTCCTTGCACAAGAAATGGAGAGGCGAATTAAGCTCAAGACTTTGAATGAGCATATTGTTTGCACCATATGTTCAGGATATCTAGTAGATGCCACCACTGTCACGGAATGTCTTCATACTTGTAAGTATTTTGAAAATACTGACTTGGTGATGTCATTGCATTTTGATAAAGGGAGAGATTTTTTTTTAATCTAAAAACGTCCACTCTGGCTTCCAGAGGAGATATCTTGTAGATGAAGTGTTCACTTTAAGTATAGATTTATTTCTCATATATTTCGATCGCTCTGTGACATGTCGTATCTTTGAAATTAAGTATTTATAATAATGAATGGCATAAAAGATAATAGAGTAGAAGTACAGTTATGATATTCATATATTATTGTTTGATTGGATTGGACAGGAATTTTAATGTGAATGCCTTTCCCTTTTCAGTTTGCAAGTCATGTTTAGTAAAGCATCTAGAGGAACGAAACACTTGTCCCACTTGTGACATTGTTATACATCAGTCGCATCCACTAAATTATATTTCTTTTGACAGAACTATGCAAGACATAGTATTTAAATTGGTTCCCAATCTACAAGAAAGTAAGTTATATTGCACTTATATTACTACAATTATTTTAGAAAATTTCAAAGAGCTGTTGCTTTCACTTACTCTGGAAGTATCTGTTCATAGCCAGAAGTGTTTGATTTCCTATAAGTTATGTCTGTTTGCTTTAAATCGAGCTGTAACTCTCATATATAACTTGAAAATGCTTTCTTCTTAATTCATTGGATATAAATTATTTTCCTTTGAGCAGATTTAAGTTGAACTACTTTAAATTGAATGATCTTCCTTCTAATATACAATTTTGACTGTCACATAAGTAAATATATTAATTTTCTTGATTCTGCTGCTCTCAAGAATGAGAAAAAATATAAGAATAAAATAAGAATCTTGACTAGTTGCTCAGATGTAGATGGATCATACATTTAGTTTTGTTGAAGACTTAAGTTGCTATATGGAAGACCCTTTTTTTAAGAACAATATATTACATTTTATAGCATCTCCCATGATTTTCATATATAATACCAGGTAAGTATAGTTTATTGTGAACTCATGAAGGATTCTTTCTATTTTGTGTTTTTATTTTTTCATGTCAGAGGTCAGTGAGCTAATATGAATTTTCATGAAATGTTTTTGGTAAACTGAAGATCCAGTAATCGGTTCTTTAATTTTGCTTTGGATGCAGGCACTATTTTGTTCACTACTCATGGTGTACCTGCTCAGTACAATTTATACATGGTATTATATTAAAAAGACAGTAATTATAGGATTATGCGAGAGTAATAACTGTACATGTATTAACAAACTTTAAATGTACTCATCCATGACAACTGAAGGTAAAGAATTATCTATAAGTGGAACACTGAACTTTTACTGTAGATTATTTGTTTATTTTATTTTATTAATTTATTGCACCAAGCCGTCGGACATTACATGATCACATAAAATATCAATGGGAATATAATGCTTCAAATGGTTACACAACCAAGAATAAAACATAATTTAGAGGGAGGTGTACACATTGATAAAACATTGCTACATAGTAACACACAACCCACAGTATGGCAGCACAATGTACATTATATACAAAAGAAAAGCTCAGAGAAGCACAGAACACACAAACACATCACAAACAAAAACAAAATGGCATTATACAGCAACATACAATGAAAATATACAATATAATATGCAATAAAATATACAAGACAATATAATTAATGGCCACCAAAGTAAGGATAACAAGCAAGAATAACATCAAGGTTGTCATCATGAAGCAAGAACGAGCAGATCTGTATTAAGTTCTGACCTCATGGTAAAACATCTTTCACTGTGGGGCACTGAAGACAATAGTGGTCAAGAGTGTTAGCATTAGGACGGTTGCATAATTTACAGGAGGTGTACTGTGGCATATCTAGAGTCTGGGAAACCTGCCATAAAGACCGATACCCCAATCTGAGCCGAGCACTAACTACATTGTGTTTCCTCACCATTAACCAGCGTCTGCGATACTTGTAGCGACTGTTAGGAAAGTGATCATGGTGCTGTATAGACACACTGTTGGCCCTCTCCGCGTCCCTGCACCGTACCGTCATGGCAAACCCAGCTGAGAAGATGATGTTTCATAGGCATCGGAGGGAGGGCTCAGCATCCATAGCATGCCCATCCAGCATACAGGCCGCCTTGGCAAGACGATCCACCGTGTCGTTGCCAGTCAGCCCAATGTGAGAGGGCGTCCATACAAACGACACAACTAGAGAAGCATCCCGAGCAGTGGCGAGGCGACATAGTATATCTCCCACAACACAGCTACAGACGAGTCTTGGCGAGGATAGGGCACGCAGGGTCGATTGAGAGTCACAAATTATTACCCCATTCACTCGTCCAACAAGGAGAGTCACGGCATCCAAGATGGCATTCAGTTCACAGTAGGTGGAGCTCGATGAGGTGGGTAGTCTACGGCCAATCCATAAATCAGCTGGCACAGATGGCTCCATGGTGGGGGAAAACACAGCACATGCCGCCCTCCCATCTGCTTGCACAGAACCATCAACATAGACATGGTGTGCTGCAGGGACAGACGTGGACACATCAGCGATGGTCTCTAGAGCTAACTGTCTCTGCTGGTGGGATAGACATCTTTCGAGGTTGGTGTAGATGTGACAGCGGGGAGGGGGACATGTCAGGGTGGTAAATCTGAGACAGCTGCCTGCACAGGTAGATTGATGTCAAGACCAAGGAGAATGTCACTCACCACCCTGATAAGGTTGTGACCTCCTGCTCCAAGTGGGAGCCTGGGTGCGTCTGGATTCAGGGACGTCCTCATAACAGCAGAGAAGTAGGAGCAAGATGGGGGTAGTGAAGACACTTAACAGTGAAATAGGACATAATTGTCATAAATCCTCTCCACAAGACGGGGCAAGTTGAGCTCCAACTGCATACTCACAATACGGGTAGAGAGAGAACATCCCAAGATAAATCTCATGACTCGATTCTGGAACTTTTCAAATGGCTCGAGCGCTGTTCTAGGAAGTTGACACAAGGCAGGGGACAGATAGTTGACCACTGACTGAAGTAGTAGGATGTAGAGGGTCCTCGCCACTGGGATGGAGACACCTGCAGCATTGTTGGTAAGCCACCTGATAGGGGGAAAGCGGGCTCTAGACGGTCAAGAAGGCTCTTCACAAAGGGTTGAATTCGTTGACGTGCAGGGATAGCTGGGGTGATACGGACCGATGCACCTAAATACGTGTACTGTGAGCAGTGAGGGATGACATTACCACCCATGGTGAATGCAGGCAGTGCTCTGCAGTTGCGCGAAGTAAAAATTCTGCTTTTTTCTGGGGAGATAATAAGGCCACAGGAGGTAGCAGACACGTAAAAAGCATGGAGCATGTGCTGAAGGTCATGTGGATGCATATGTCGTCCGCATAGCAGGTGACTATAGTACAGGGGATGACAGGAAGGAGGGAAAGTAGACGATGCATAAGGATATTGAATAGAAAAGGACTTAGCACACCCCCCTGAGGAGTGCCCAGTTCAAACCGTTCATAGGAGCTATACAACCCTTAAAAAAGGACACGTGATGTTCTGTTGCTGAGATATCCCTGTATCCATTTCAGTATGTTCCCCGTACACCAAAGTCCACCAGCTGGTCAAGAATAATTTCCCTGTTGGCTATATCGAAGGCAGATTTGAGGTCCTGGAAGGCGACCACACTGGTGGGGGAAAGGCGGGTGTAGAGTTCAGTGAGGCAGTGATGTGTTCTCCGTTGCGGGAGGACCCTATAAAGACTGGGGGAGAGCATATCCTGTAGACGGTGCATGAGCCGGGCAAGAAGGATGCGTTCAAACACTCTGCTGAAACAGGAGGTGAGGGAGATAGGCCTAAATTTGTTGGTTCCAGGGTTTTTTTTAGAGGAATAATAGTGCTTCTGGTCCAGGCAGAGGGCACATAGTGAAAGCAATTGAAGAGCTGCAGTAGGGGGTTACCAGGAACTGTCTGAAGAAGACAGAACTTGATATGTAAGACCTTCCTCCTCAGGGGCAGTAGCCTTTATCCTAGCATGAGCACGTCGTAGTTCATCCTCTGTAAATGAGATGTCATCCCCCTCATCTGTCTGTAGTACTGCACCCATCAGGCGGAGGTTACGAACACTGCGGCGGGTGGAGAGTGCCTCTTGAACGTTTCCAGGAAGGCTGCAAGTTTGTGACTGCGCTGACCAGGTAGTAATGAGGTCCTGAGCATACTCAAGTGGACTGTGGTGTAGAGCACAGGTGGACTGTGGTGTAGAGCACAGGTGGAAATCTTCTTGACAGCCTTCCTTATAAGATGCCACATAGTCCCAGCGCTAGTCTGATGGTTAATGCTATCCGCAAATTTCTGCCAATACTCCGTGTACACGCACTTCTGCAGGGCAACCAGATCATCCCTTGCCAACTGATATTGGTGCAGGTGGTCAGGCATGGGCTGTCTTTGAAAGGAAAGTCCAGCATCCACAGCTGTCCTTTCCGCCTGGGCAATGCGCAGATCCAGAGTCCAGAAATGGGCCTCAGGGCGACGTGGAATATGTGGTCTGAGAACAATATGTGTGTTGAAGTGATGTGTAGAATTCACCAGGGAGTTGTATAAGCTGTCAGGAGAAATGAGATCAAAAGTGGGAAGGAGGTGAGAAATAAACAAAAGATATGTGGGGCAGTATGTGGGAGGGATAGAGATGCAGGTGCGGTGATGGGGGAGGGTAGTTGGAGTCTGAAGTATGGAGTATTTCAGGCTAAAGGCAACATGGTCAGAAAAGAGAGAAGGGATAGCAGAGCAGGAGACATTAGGCACCACAAGGCCAGCTGTGAGAATGTGATCTACAGTACCCCCACGAGCGTGTGTGGCACCACCAGTATCCCAGCGCTTGAGACGGTAGCGGCGGATGTAGTTGAGCAGAGGCTTGCCACCGCGGTTGGGAGTGGGAGATGAGTCACCAAGGGCATGGATTCTGGCAATAAAATCCCCCATATAGATCATTCCACTGTCTGTAGGTATTGGAAGGGCTGGTAGATTAATCACACCGGGGGCATAGTAGACATTGCACAACCGAAGAGTATCATTCCCGACAGTGACTTCACAGAGCTGAAAGGTTATATCAACTTGTGCAGAAGAACCAAGGAGCGTGTGAGGTATGGAGGAATGAATGTAGGTGATGAGTCCTCTTCTGGTATAATGCGCATATGAAACATACCCTGTGAGCAAAGGAGCCTCTTCCCCTGGTGGCAAACCACCAGGAAAAGCTTCTTGTATGAAGATAACCTGCGGATGATGATGATAAACATAGGCTCTAAGTGCAGTGAGTTTAGAAGAGTGTCTAATTCCAAAGGTATTCCAAGAGATGGCATGAAATTGTATGCAACTAGCGAATCTTATTCTTACTTTTGCGGAGGGCAGAAGTGGGCAGGGCACTGTTAGAAGGAGCATAGGACGAAGAAGACCTGGGCTGCGCATCAGTCAACTTCTCGAGGTGGGAGGGGACCTTATTAAGCTTGTCAGTGAGAGTCGTGATGGTGGCGATAACAACACGATGAGACTCGACCAAACTTGCGAGAGTCCTTTCCGTTGTAGCTTGCTGGGTGACCATACTGTCAATGCAGGCGCCTATGGTATCAAAGCAAGCTGTGAGAGCTGTACAGAGAGAGTGGTGTAATGGTCAATAATACACTCACTGCAGTTATATCTATTTATTTATCCTTACTTAACATTGAAGAATTTCACCATCTGATTTTAATTCACTTCTTTTTTAAACATAAGACTAGAGCACTTGCTTATTTCACTTTACTGCAGTTTATTCTATTAAAGAGAACCATTAAGTTTAAATTTCACCTAACACTGCTTATATGAATTAAAAATTATATTATATGTAGTACTACTATGCAGTGGATTAGCATGATAGGTGTCATTTGAAGGTGGCAAATCCAAGTGGCACTCAGACACCTTGATGTGGGTTACGTAATGGATAATGTAGGGGCATGAGTAAACTTTTTTCCAAAAACATGGCCTGGACTTGTGCTAGGTTGACCTTGTATGGACTTGCATTTACTATAAAGCTATTCAACAAAGTTAATGCATTTTGCCTTGTCTTCTTTGTAGTTGTTTCAAAATATGCTAAAGGATTATCCACTGGAATATGAGCACACTTCGGCAGCATGCACCACAGTTCATTGCTGTGCTTACTCAGATCTTTTTAGTTGTCTCTGACTGGTCATAAAAATGTTATACTTTTATCCATATGTCACCTTTTATTTGTTGTATATTCTTTTTCTTTGCTTCTTTCTGATTCTGACCATATATGGTTTAGTGAATATTTGTCTTTGTAAAATATACAGAGAAATGAATATCACATGAAATCATGTGATGAAAGTCAAAGCCCTGTTTTACATAAAAAATATGTTTTTTCTTATCACTCTGCATTAAGTTAACATATGTGAATGGGCTTTGTTTTAGTCGGAAGTTTGAAGCATTAGTCACAATAAAGGTTATAAAAAGAATGATAAAAGATTAGTATTTCATTATGAAGTAAATGTTATACTGAAAGTTATGGTTGTGCCATAATTTTGCGGCGAGTGCCTGAGTAGTACAAACTAGCTTATGCTTGTGGGGAGGTTGTTGTTAAGTTTCTGTTTTACCAAGGGGACTCAAGGTACTGAACTCGGTTCAGAGCTCACAAACAGACTGGACATTTATTAATTTCACACCCTATCACTACTACTCGATTAAATAAAATTCAGAATTCAACTTTCATTTAATTTTGGAAATGCAATGACACATTAAAAAAAAATTGAAATAATTTTTGGAAAACTGGAACAAAGTTAAAAAAATTAAATTTATGGAATGCTGCCTCGAATCCCTGAGGGGGTGAGCATGATTTTGATTCACGGCACCACAGACGAATGCCAAAACTTTATCTTCAAGTCGATGATCACCTCTGTCACACAGGCAGAGTAGAATAGAGGACACTGCAGTTGCAGAAACAGAAACGACACACCGGGTATAATGGGAAAACTGAAGGGACGAGCATACAATTAATTAGTTTCCAATATTATTCTACTGGATGTAAATAAATTGAATAGTCACAGCTAATCAGAAATATTTATGCTACTATAAGAGCATACAAAATCATTAATTATTTACTAGCATTAGCGTGAAACAATTTATTCACAACAAATGAAGAATAAACTAGACATATACAGTATGTATTCCTTGAATTGTGGGTAACCATAAACGTTTGCAATACCAATAGGGCAGAATTACTTATTAATTATTTGCAATTTAAATAGTAAAACACTTTATTTATGATGCAGGAAGAATCTACAAAATAAATATGTATTTATTCAATTTTGGTTAGCAAACAAAATATTTGCAGTGCCAAAAGGGCAAAACCACCTTTTGAAGTAATTGCAACTTATAATTCAAAACACTTTATTCCCAATAAATGAAGAATCAGCAAGATAAATACAGTATGTATTCATTAAATTGTGGTTAACAAGAAACATTTGCAATGCCAACAGGGCAAAATTACTTATTAATTATTTGCAATTTTTAGCGTAAAACACTTTATCTAAGTTCTTAATTATTTGCAATTTATAGCGAAAAAACAGTTTATTAGTATTGACGTAAAACACATTATTTACGATGATAGAAAGGGGTGAAATGAATTTAGAAATCGTTTTGAAAAGGGATAGATTTTTACGTGGTAATGAGCATTCTTCTGAGAGCGAAATTTTACTTGGGCACCCGCAATGAAAGATATTTATCAATGTATATCAGCAGTAATTTCCAGGTCAAGGAATTAAATTTGGCAAATGAGATTCCAGTCAGGTAATCTACAAAAGTGCGTTTTGTTTGGGAATGGAACTGAGAAAGATAGTTTAGGATTTGACCAGTAACGAATTTAGCCAGTTTCTCGAATTTCCAATTTGCTTGACCAACGAGCTTTACCATACACTATCTCTCACCTTGTTTGTGCCAGGTGAATTCCTGTTTGAGTAAGTGTGACTGCTGAGGCGAAATCTTTCCTCTGGGATGTTTGGCCACCAATTGAGAGAGATCAATCGTCCCTCTTGGTGACGTCATCATTTGGCCAGCCTGTAGGGTGTATACTCAAAGCAGTAATTTGTTCATATAAAATTCGAGGGCCTACTGTAGTGGTGTTCCCTGGCAGGCAATTATGGCAGAAATGCAAGGGAGAGACAGTATTTTAAGTGCAACACGCGGAAGCAAACAAAAGAAACAAGAAATATTTATGAGCAAAATAGGTTACTGGCGAAATGCCTGCAGAGCGTTCTTTATGTTGCAGGAGACGGAATTTCAAATATTCAAATAAATAAATAGCTACTGGAATGTATCTAGACAGGCCAATGACATATCAGCATGGTCAAATTTATAACAAAATTATCAGCAAGAGCAAGTTTTATAATATAAAGAAAATTATCAGCGAAAGCAGTTTACAATAAGAAAATTTCGTAAACAACATATCCAACAGACTCGCTATGATTATGGCATCGTACATGAGAAAAAAGAAAAAGCAGAAAACAGAGATATAGGAGGTTGATTTGTATATTGGGATCATGCTTTTTACATGTACAATAATATTAAACGAGATATATTTAAAATTCGTACTATACTGAAATATAAATTGCATATAATCATAATCTGCAAAATGCAAGGAGTGAGATTTTTTAGAAAGAAAAGAAAAGACAGTTACAAGTCAATAACTAATATAGCATCTACTACAGCCTCTGGTGACTTTGAGCGAAAAATACTGTCACAACGCTGTAACTGAAAGTAATGTCTACTTTTTACGCAAAAGAGTCTGTTATGATATACATAGTACAGTAAACATTGATATGAAAAGTCCATCACAAAATTAGCTGTTAAAAGACGTAGAAACTTTTTATATAAAAAAATACACATCATCGTATTTTTTCTATTTCTCATATATGTCACTTGAATATCTTATAAAATTTATTGCTCAGGAGCACCAAATTTCTTTATATGCTGGTCTGTATATGAAGAAAATTCAAGTGTAAAAAAACCCAGATACATCCATGTTTGTTCTTATATGGCCTTCTAGTGAGTTTTCAAAGCTTGCTTAACTATGCGTATACACTTGCCATTAATTGTTTTGGTTGTTCCTCCCCTGTTATCCTACCGTTCACAATCCTTAATCCTTGCTGATGAAGGCTTGATAAGGTTATTGGGTATTTCTTCAGTACATTCTTGTCCATTTGAAGTTCCATCTTCTTTGCAAGCATGACTTATCTTGGCAGCTGTTTGTCTCTATGATTTCTTCGTGATCAGGCCTGATGAGGGTAATTTTTTTTTCTTTTTTTTGGCCTGTTCTCTTGTTGCAATCATTAAATTAAAAAGAAGAAGAAAGCCACCTATTCAAATGACTTGTCATTGGTTGCAAACCCTGCAAAATCTGGAACAAGATGTTTGGTTGGTGCAGTGACTGCTTCTTTCCTTCCACTTCCAGATTCTGGAACTCTCAACCTTCTTCTGTCTTCCCTAACTCTTATGACCTTTCTACCTTAAAAAAGCTGATCTATCGTCATCTACCATATTCTTAGGTCCTCATTACTTTGACTATTCTTTTAGCCTTTCCTTTTTAAGTTGTTTATCAGTTCCTTTTTTCTTCTTATCCTTAAGCTGCCAGGTTTTCTTTGTGTTAATGTGTCCTTGGTGCCTCTACCTGATGAGGGCAATATCCTTGCCTCTCTCAATGTCACATTCATAAACTGAATTGTAGTTTATATATATATATATATATATATATATATATATATATATATATATATATATATATATATATATATATATATATATATATATATATATATATATATATATATATATATATATATATATATATATATATATATATATATATATATATATATATATATACCTAGTTCTCAGAATAAAGTGAAGATAGGCTCTCAGAAGTGATGGGTAAATGGAAAATCGCGTGAAAAAACGAGTCATTTTCCATAGGAAACAATGATAAAGGGCATATATACATTCCACAACCTTACACAGACACACTATGCCAAAGATACAAGATAAGTAAATCATATTTTATAAGTACATAACAAAGCAGAAAGACCTGTAGTTATTTATATTAACATGCAAATAGTGTGCAGTACAAAAGCTATATGGATTAACTGTACAGTAAACAAGTTAATGCAGTCTATTATGCGGTGGACAACAGGCATACACTCGGATGTGCATGGTGGTGGTGAGCACGAGGATGCAAACGTTTTGCCGCCTCCGTATCAGCTGATGCATCCTTGCACGCTATTTCCCTGACGATATTATATCGAAAGTTTGTTTGCTGTTTGTTCTTAATGCTTTTTTTTCCAATATCTTCATAATATCCGATCGCATTAAGCAGTAGAAGAGGAGGATGCGGGAGAATGAACCCCTATCTGCAAAGGTTTTGCCGCTTCCATATCAGCTGATGCTTATCACTATTCAGGCACAATATCTTACTCATAAAATATTTATTTACTCACTCTATTTGGGGTTTATCTAATTTTCAAGATTATAGTATGTATTATTAATATTCCTTGGTTCTAAACATTATTCTATCTTCTTTACATATCGACCGTGCTGTACGAAATCTAAACATAAACAAAGTCAGCTGAGAGAAAAAGAAAACTATACAATTCTTTACAAAGTAAACATTTTATTAGGGAAACTTAAATGAAATATATATATTCTCTATACGCTATTTCCCTGATGATATTATATCGAAAGCTTGTTTGCTGTTTGTTTTTAATGCTTTTTTTCAATTTTCTTCATAATTTTCAATCGCAGTAAGCGGTAGAAGAGGAGGAGGATGTGGGAGAACGAACCTCTATCAGCAAACGTTGTGTCACACTTCCGTATCAGCTGATGCACCCTCGCGCGCTATTTCCCTGACGATGTTATATAAAAAATTTGTTTGCTGTTTGTTCTTAATACTTTTTTTCAATCTTCTTCATAATGTTTGATCGCATTAAGCGGTAGAAGAGGAGGAAGATGCGGGAGAACGAACCTCTATCGTCAAACGTTCTGTCATACTTCCGTATCAGCTGATGCACCCTCGCACGCTATTTCCCAGACGATATTATGTGGAAAATTTGTTTGCTGTTTTCTTAATGCTTTTTTTCAATTTTCTTCATAATATCCGATCGCATTAAGCGGTAAAAGAGGAGGAGGATGTGGGAGAACGAACTTCTATCGGCGAACATTTTGTCACACTTCTGTATCAGCTGATGCACCCTCGCACGCTATTTCCCTGATGATATTATATTGAAAATTTGTTTGCTGTTCATTCTTAATGGATTTTTCCAATTTTCTTTATAATATTCGATCGCACTAAGTGGTAGAAGAGGAGGAGGATGCGAACCTCTATCGGCAAACGTTTTGCTATTTCCATATTAGCTGATGCACCCTCCCACGCTATTTCCCTGACAATATTATATTGAAAATATGTTTGCTGTTTGTTCTTAATGCTTCTTTTCAATTTCTTCTTAATATCCAAACGCATTAAATGGTAGAAGAAGAGGAGGATGGCGAAAAAGGGCCTCCGACACGGTCGTTTTACAAATTTTTTTTTTTTCGAATATTTTTGCATGGGCGTTATTTGTGAATTTCGTATTTTTTTTACTATTAATTTTTAGGGGCGTTGTTGCAATTTTGCGGTTAAAAAAACCGCAGAAAAAACTAACAAGGTGTATATATATATATATATATATATATATATATATATATATATATATATATATATATATATATATATATATATATATATATATATATATATATATATATATATATATATATAATAATAATAATAATAATAATAATTTTTTATTTTAGCAGGTAATATTTTCTCTGTAAGTACAATATATGTAAAAGCAAAATGAGGGTTCAAGACATATTTTAATTCTTTAAATACCGATATTATAGTGTTGGAGGAAGTGACTTAATTTTTTGACAGATTCAAGGAGAAGTTGGTCCGTTGATGTGCTACATAAAGTTGGGTAATTTTAACCTTTTTATTGAAGATTTCTGTTAGCACTTTATTGAAAAGCTTGTGGAATCCTTCTGGGCCTTCATTAGATGTAGGGAGATTTCGTAAAAGAACTTATATTGTTTAACCATTGATTATTGTCACTGATTCCTGTACCTCCACTTACTTGACAGGGTTTTAGGGATTATAAAGCAGGATTACATGTAATTTGATAAAAGATGGTAATATAAGACCATACTTATTGAGTCTTATCCAATAAGAAATTTTTAAAGATATACCATTATATTTGATATACTGTACTGTATAAAGTGTAGTCAGAGCTCTTTAAAACACTTTATCTGTTCGATAGTTGGAAAGTGGTAAGTATATCAAGTAAATATGTTTCTGTAGAAAATATACCTGTATTTATTTATTGAAGAGATTTCATGTTAATCCTTACCTTTCTAAAATGCTATTACAAAACATAATGCAATTTTAATAACCACTTCCGTAGGCCTAAATGCTCTTAAAGAAAACGTATTAAGTTGTTTGTGTTTGTTATATTCCAGACGAATTGAAGCGCGAGAGAGAATTTTATAGAGCGCGTGGAGAAGTTTGTCCTAAGGACTTACCTCAAGCTAATGAAGAGGATCAACAACAAGATGATAAAGTCATCAATGATACAGATTACCATAGGCTAGATGAACAGGTAACACACATTGAAGGTTTTATGTGATTTGATATTTGTGTAATAGTTATTTGAGTTATAGCTTTACATATAGGTTATACGTAAGTGAAAGCGTTTACTTGATTTAGTTATTATATTTTTTGTCTCTGCCTATCAGGCAGCATACTCTATTTGAATAGATTAGACAATTATATTTTAAACTTTTGTTTTCTTTCCAATTTCAACAGGTTAATATATGCTTGGAATGTAAATATCCGGCATTAGCTCCTTTAAAAAGGCGATTTATTCGTTGTTCTGCCCAAGCAACCATAACACATCTTAAGAAATTTTTGGCTTTGAAAGTTCTTGAGGGACCTCAAAAATATAGGGAGGTAAGAAGCATCTTATTAATTCTAATTGTACAGTGTATATGGTTTACATAATTTATCTCTTCACATCTTTGATGATTAAGAAGGAATTCTGTTTTTAAGGGTTGAAGTAATTGAAATCCGTCTTGCAGACTTCCCAGGTGCTACTAAGAATCCCTGTAGCTATCGAGTGACTCATATTTCTAATTCAGAAGGGCAAGTTATAAGCAAAATGAGGATTATAATTGGCATTCCCTATAAACAGTAGCCCAATGTATCAGTGCAATAGTACTATGGAAGATGTATTAATTTTACCTACTGTAATAATTTCAGATTGACATTATGTGCAATGATGAAATGCTTGGTAAAGATCACACCCTGAAATTTGTGCAGGTTACTCGATGGCGATTTCGTAGTCCTCCTTTGAAACTGTGTTATCGACCTAGAATTGATATTTAGATACAGTATAATGGTAACACGAGGTAGGCCCGAGATATGTATTTAAAATTTTACGTTAAAATTTTCATGGATGTGATTTCAGTATTACTATTATTATTATTAAAATGAATATTTTGTAATATGTCATTTTATATCATGATATAAATGCTATGATTGGCTTACACTGTTTAGGAGTTTGTAAGCAAGTTGTTTCCAGTTGTAAATGAAAAGATGTACTGTTGTGGTCAATTAGGATAGTGTCTAGACATTTTTCCCCACTGTGATCGTTTACTGGTGCATTGATGTATATTTCTATGCTCTAAAGTAGAGTATAAGGTATTGCCATATGTGAGAGATATTTTGTATGGGTGATGCAGACCAAAGGGATTTCTCACTCCTGCTAGTACAGTCAAGAGGGACATAAGGGGTGTGGGGGGGTTGCCATTGATATGAAACAGTGGGGATAAACCAACTGCAAATGTTGAGTCTCACAGTTGAATATCCATCTCCACTTACCCTGTGGCTGACCTTAGCTGGGTAGTGGGGACTTGTAGCAGTGCTTTATCCCCAAGGAACTAAAACTAGTGATCGAAGTATAATAACTTCTTGTGAATGTTTGCTTTGACTAGGCCACCTCCCTTGTAAGGGAAATTGCAGCTGTTGTTTATGTATGCCATTTGTAAACAGGTGTTAGGTCTGTTGGTTCTAAGTTTTCTGATATTTGATCGTTTAGAAAATTGAAATTTATGTGACTGTGCAATCTTAATAGGAAGCAAAGATCTTTATTGTCTAATGGAAGTGATAGTAGTGGGTAATCTAGCTATGATAACAAATGAAAGTGAAGCAGAAATTGGATTTCAGCATCCTGCATGTGTAATATACTTCATCTCATTCCCCTCATTGATAAGTGCTTGCTTCACGCAAATAAGAGACACATAAATTGCTTTAAGTTTAATTTTTTTCATTTAACCTCTTAACAGTATTGTTCCATATTTCAAATGTGATTTCCAGAATAGTTAACCTTGCTTCATGAATATGCCATTCTTTTCTTGAGGAATTACAGTGTTCTCTCAAGTATGTTGTCATGCATTCCTAGACTGTATCTTTTAGATATTTTTATGCTCTACTCTTGTATGCAATGAGAGGATTGAATTATCTCATGTGGAATCATCTGTAATTACTAATTAAGTTCTTATTTCACATTTTATATACTGCTTTACATTAGTATACCTACAAACACAATCTGATATGCTGGATTTGTTCTAAGTTTTTACAACAAATAGCACGTTTTTGTATATTATCATGTTTATTTTTGTAAGTAAGCAAGTAGCTTACTGATTTAGTATTTCAAAACAGAGCCAAAGTTTATATTACATAACGAGCATTGAGTTGAGGGTTAATCTGAAGGTTGATTTTTGTTTTTAAAATTCCAGTTCATAGCATAAATACGTGTTTTGCTACCATGTAGGTAGTTTGGAGAATATTTTTCAAATTTCTTTAAATCTTACCCATATAGTAGAATGAATTCCGCAGAAAGTATGGTGAAAGGTCAATTTTAGCGGTACTGGCCACTAAGAAACACTCTTGAGAAAGTGTAAAAGTTTTCATTCTGTGGATTTTGAATGTTAAGGCTAAAAAATATTTATATAGTGAAGTATTTATAATATTTTATGTATGTTACTCAATATTTCTCAAAATAGTCTTTTGGATTATGAAGTCTTGATATTATTTACATCTACAGTAATCTCCCAGAGTGTATATTTACTTGTTACAAGGTGTTAGCGATGCAGAAAAAAATTATTTTTATCCTCAGTTTCAAGATGTGAACATACAGACTATGCTATAAAATTTCCACTTAAATATCGCTTAACATTTGCCTAGGTTTGAGTGGCACATATGCAACCACCTCATAATGACAACTCGCAGTTCCTTTCACCTTGTACTGAGCTGAGATCTATAAGACTGATATTTGTGCTCCACCCTACTTAATGATAAACAAATGAATAATGCTCACTTGCATTGCTCAGCTCCTCTTATGCTTCATATGTGTGTGTGTGTGAAGACATCAATACAGTTTTCTTTACATTCCACTTGGTGTATGAAGACACTGAATGGTAAAAAGGCAAAGAATGGAGAGTATGTAAAGAACCTTATAATTTTTTTTTGCGCGAGTTCTGTGACCTCCAGTAGGCTTCAGTAGAATGTGACTTTTGTGTATACCGTAGGTCATCGTATAACGTTGTTCCGACTTACTTCGTTTCGCCATTACGTCAGAGGCTAATAAAGAATTAATGAAATACCAATACATTAATTTTTCGACCTACCTGGCTGGTGCGGTAAATTCACATTGCGCGCCAAAAAGAGTTTGTGAGTGAGGCGGACGCACACACAGCTAGTAGCCCTGCTGGATTCATATTCATCAATATTATTATATATTTAGTTATATTGTAGGATTATATTAAATTTAAAAAAACATACACATAGCTGTAAATATGATTTTATTCTAAATACACATGAATACACAGCTGTATTCGTATTTATCATGTTAATGGCTTTATTTAATTATTTGTTTATATATTTGGTTATAATGAAGGATTATATTCAATTTAAAAAAAACAAACAAACACATAGGTGTAAATAAAGTTTTTTTCGAAATAGTTTTTTGAGCGTCGTGTAAGGATCCGGGGTCACTCAGCATTAAAAGAGGAAAAAGAATCACCGCTCAGTTTATTCCCGCCTGCCATATTATGCCTTGTTTTTTTGTCTGCTCTCTCTTGTGTTTTCTCTTTACTGACATTACTATGCCTCCCAAGCGTGTTAGTGATAGCTCTGATGACAGTGCTACTAAGAAAAGAAAAACCATGACCATGGAAATTAATACTGAAGTGGTAAACTGTTCTGAAAGTGGAGAATCTTTTAAGAACGCTGGCTGCAATCTCGGATAAGCACATATGACTGTGGCCACAATCATCAAGGACAAAGATTGCATCCGTGACCACATGAAAGGTTCGACCCCTACGATGTCCACTGTGATCATGAGGCAGCATAGTTGCCTTATGATCGAGATGGAGAGATTGCTAGTGCTTTTGCTTGAAGACCAAACTCGATGGCATATCCCAGAAAGCCTCAAGTTAATACAGGAAAAGGCTAAAATATTATTTGAAGATTTGAAAAGAGAAAAGGGGAAAGGCAGTGCAGGTGAGAAGTTTGTTGCGAGTAGAGGGTGGCTTAATCTTTTTAAGGCTCATGCTAATTTGCATAATAGAAGTGCAAGGGGAAGCTGCTAGTGGTGATGAGGAAGCAACAAAAATGTTTCCTATTGTTTTAGCCGAGATAATGGGGGTTACCGTGCTGAACAGGTATTCAATGTGGATGAGACTGGCTAATTCTGGAAGCGTATTTCTAGTCGTACGAACATCGCCAAGGAGGAAACGATAGCACCAGGCTATAAAGTCAGCAAGGAGAGACTGACTTTGCTTTTGGGGGCTAATGCTGCTGGAGACGGTTAGCTGAAGCCCTCGTTGGTTTACTTGGCAGAAAACCCAAGGGCACTCAAGGGCGTTTGGAAGGGTCAACTGCCAGTCATCTGAAAGTCAAACAAAAAGGCTTGGATAACCCTTCAAATATTTGAGGACTGGTTCAGAAACCATTTTTAGCTTGAAACAGAGAGGTACTGTGCTTCCAAGGGTCTGCCCTTTTAGGTTTTGATAATTCTGGACATTGCCCCTGGTCACCCTGCCCACTTCGATGACTTTCATTCTAATGTAAAGGTGATTTACCATCTGCCTAATTCCACTTCCTTGCTACAGCCAATGGATCAGGGGATCATTGCCTCTTTTGAAGCCCTACTACTTCCAAAGAACAATCGCTATGGCTCTCAAGGAAACGGATAAGGACATAAACTTGACTCTCAAGGACTTCTGGAAGTTGTACAATATTCTCTATGCTGTGAAGAATATTGGTGATGCTTGGGAGGAAATGATACAAACCAATTTGAATGGAGTATGGAAAGAAGCATGCCCCTATTATGTGAATGACTTCCGAGGTCTTGAGGAGACTGTAACCAAGAACATAGTTGTCATGATTAAGGAGTTCCAAGTTGGAGGTATAGTCTGATGATGTAAAAGAGCTCCTGGAATCTCATGGCAAGAAGTTATCTACTGAGGACTCATTCAACTGGAAAAGCAAATTATTGAAGAGGAGGAAGAACTACTAGGCCCAGAGTCCAAGAGATTCATAACCAGGCAATTGGAAGAAACATTTGCCATGGCAGAGGAATTGTTGGCGAAGCTCGAGGCTCAGGACCCCAATGTTGCCAGGTACAATAAGGTCGAGAGAGTAATCAATGATGCCCTGAGGTGGTATAAGGAAATATATGAGAAGAGCGCATCCTTCTAGACTTGCCTCGACCAATTCTTCGTGAAGGTAGAGGCCTCCCCCCCTTTAAAAAAAAAAAAATCTTGTGCCCTCTACAGACTCACCTGCCCCAGTACCTCCATTATGTTCTTTTGCCTCTCCAGACTCACCTCCCCCAGTCTCCTCAGCACCTGCCCCTCCAGCTTCCACCTCCCAATACGCCAATCTCTCCCTCCCTTGCAACGCCCCTTCCAGTGTGCAAGCCCACCACACGAGTAAAGGTAAGCAATAATGCACTGTACTGCAGTATAATTTTACTATTGATACATTTTAAAGGAAAGCAATACTATTAAGTTTAGTTTAAGTATTTTTTTTATAATAGATTAAGAACTTATATTATTTTTCAATGTTTTAATGATTTATTTTTAACATAGGTTGGAGGACATAGGTTCAAATTTAGGTCTTTTCTGGCTTACCAAAATCCGACTTAAGTCAGCTGTCAGGAACGGAACCCTAATGTTAAATTAGGACCCCTGTGTATGTATATATCAGTTGGTATATCTCCACATGCTGTGAAAAATTTCCTGGTTTACACATTTCTTCTTTATGTTTGCTTTCTAAAAGCTTCATGAAAGTTAAAGAAATGCACTACAGCATTTTAGTGAGTCATTCCTTTGATGGAAGCAATATAAAGCTTTCTTGCAAGTATTCCTAGTTCATAAATTGCAAGTAATTTTATTCAGAGGAAATTATTCTGGGAAATTAATGTATATCATCTACAAGCTTAAGATTTGTATATATCCTGAACACGAGTAACAAAATCAGAGAAGTATTTTGTGTACATTCAGAGGAAATTATTCAGGAACATTAATGCATATCCTCTACAAGCTTAAGATTTGTATATGGGATGAACACGAGTAACAAAATCAGAGAAGTATTTTGTGTATATTACTATGTATAATTTAGTGCACATTACAGTGAGTATATCATTAAAAGTATCCCGAAAAAAAAATTTATAAACCCTAAAACCAGAGATAATTATGAAGCTGATGTAAAGTGGTTTTTGGAACTAGGCAGAGGAAAAACTAGGATAATGTTTCAATTTTAAAACAAAGTATGAAAACACATTTATTCATGCTGCTCTAAAATTTGTGCAAAGCAAATTGCTAATGAATCTTAAAACAACATGCTCATTATATAGAATAATAAAACATAAATGTATACATTATGTATATAATAATATTTAAATCCAAGCAGTATTCCTAAGAATACGGAGCTTGCATCCACCTGTATACAAGCAGTATGTAAATTAAGTTCATATGCATTATCTTTTATTATGCTTGACTATAAATACGCAGCACTTCTCAAGAGAACTTTGTGCAATATATCTTTTTTCACACAAAATTTAGTAAATACATGGTATGTTTTTAGAATTTAGGAAGTCATTCTTAAAGTGAAATGTCTCAACTAGAACTAGTATCACATAGCATTTACTTCACAACAACTACAAAAAAAAAATTAAATCAGGATATAACCAACTACCTTGGAGAGAATATCAATTACGTAATATACTAATGCAGGTTAGGGAACAGTTGGGTATACTGTAGTAATAAGATCGGTGGGAACATTTAATTAGGGTTCTAGAACTCTTAGGAAACAAGGAGAAAAAAAAAAAGTATCACTGAGTGGAAAAGATATGACACAAATCACATGTTATAACTAATGACAGCTTCAAATAGCCATACACTGCACTGCCCTATAGCTTGAGAGATAAGAGTGTAGACTACTCCGAGGCACTGAATCATTACAACAAGGGAAGTGTTTATTCTGTCCCAAAATTTATCAGCAGACATAGTGTATGGATCACATAGACTATGATGAGTAACAATGCCTTTAAATTTCCTTTGATCATTATGTTACAGCAGCATTTATGAAATTTACAGATGTGGATGCATGAATAAATACTAAAAATCACATTTACTGAACCTATAGTTTTGGAAAACCATGTATTATGATACACAGACAACATACAAGGAATAAATAGTAGATGTATGGTTGCACTTTCTTCATATATACCTGATTTCAATATGTAAGGAATACAAATTTCAATATTAAATTTATGATGCAATAACCATTTGGCATCCTCATTTTTTTCAGTAGCTTAAAAGGAAAAATAATACAAATACTTGACCATGTCCAAATCTACAATTCAATATTAATATAGACTAAGTTTCAATACCTGTGGCCTCCTCTTCCTCCTCTGCTCCCTCTTCCACCATGTCCTCCCCTACTGTCATGACCTCTATTGTCATATCCTCTGTTATCATAACCTCCACCACTTCGATTATAGTTACGGTTATCATACCCACTTCCTCCACGATTATCGTAGCCACTGCCACCACGATTATAATTACGGTTGTCGTAACTTCCACTGCTACGGTTATCATAGCCTCCACCACCTCGGTTATCATAGCCACCACCACCTCTACCACCATAGCCTCCACCACCTCTGCCTCCGCCTTGGTTCCAACCACCTTGTACATTTCCAGAGGAAAATCCACTTCCTCGTCCACCACCACGTCCACCTGAAAATAAAATAAGAACACTGATACAAACTAATACAATATATACAACCATTATGGTGTTCATATTTTTTTTACACCACAGCTATTACTGATCATATTCTAGTACTTAAATATGCTTTTTCTCACCTGCATTCATTTCAACAACTGCACCATACAATACTATATTCAATATTAGCTTTCCTTGATATAGATTGCTTTTTTTAAGCTTGCCTGGCATCTCCAAGTAGATTCATTCATTTTCTTACTCTATGGTCTATCTCCATTCTCTGAGTGCCACCTGCCTTTATGAACATTCCATTATATTCATAACTGTTGACCTTTTACATTTCTCAACTCACTATCCCTATTGGATATAAATGTCTGACTTTTCTGAATGAACTCGTAGTCTTCCTCCCAAGTTTTCTATCAACCTGAATAGCTTGGCCCTCCTATATCAGCTTATTGAAGTGTCATCACAGAAAAGCAATCACAGGACTTTTCAACACCCTCTGACATTATTGTAGTTCCTCAGCCCAATACTTTTGCCTATACTTCTATCATTACAGCATTCACATACAGATAAAACTGCTACGGAAACGTAACATTCAATCGTCTCATCTAAACAATATATCAAACACTCTTCCTACCTTTGTGTTACAAACCATTATATAAATGTATTACTCTCTTCAACAAAGTTTTGTCCATCCCATACATCTGTACAATTTGCTTTCTCATCCACTTGTTGTAAGGCTTTTCTAATTATGAAACAAAGTTATGAAGCTCGATTAGTCTATAATGTATATACTTCAGGATAGATACTTGACTAACATAGCCTTGATCTTGTCTAATCCTTTTCGTCTCAAAGCCATGACATATGTGTACTGTACACAAGCATGAGAAAAGATAAAGAGCTGAGAGTATTCATCACATCCTTAGCTTTGCAATCTTTCCTGTATTGGCAGTTTAGAAGTTACAAAAACTAACTAAAGAAATGAAAAAGTTGGACTTCATCCTTTGTAACCCAAGCCTGGCAGCTTCTTCAAGTTGCTGAGCAGTACAAATATAAAATGTGTGTTGGAGATAGTGTCTCTGGAAGCGTAACTATTCTCTTATAATGTTCTCTATGCCAATGGCATTAAGTTTTATAGGAAAAGGTTAAATATTCATTTGATAAAATACAAAAGCAATTAGGTTCAAGTTTTAAAATATTTCCTGATACATCAAAAAACTAATTCTACTACTCAAAACGCATTGCTTTCAAAGGAATGTTATAGAATTGGGCTAACAAAGACTACGTTCATATTCCTGCAGATACTGCATTGGAGTAAAGAAAAACCATATTAAATTTCAAGTCTTTCAAGTCTCAAAATTTAATAGCTAAAGACTAGGCTTAAAGTTTAGAAATGACTTAATTTTTTTGAAGAAAGGTACTCTCAATATTTTTTTTGTGGTATTGTACTCTCAATAATTTTTTTGTGGTATTCCAGAGTTCTCATATTAAAAGGATTTTCGCATAACAATGAAACATGGTCTTACAGCATTTCTTTCATGTATAGTGTTCTCCGAGAGTATGGTATATCAAAGCATATCTATATGCAAGAATACAAGAAAGATATATTTCAAAATCTTTAAGGTTGAAGTCGAACAGACTTTGTAGTTAGTAACACATTAACAAGGATAAAGGGAAAGGGGCTGAAAAGACACAAAAAGAAAGGCTTTGTGAGAGTTCTGGGGACTCAAACGTCAGAAGACACATGGCCTTGAAAAATATGTCATTCAGGATGAACTTCATAAGTAATTTCAATTAGCAAGTGATGCCAAAAAGGACAAAATGAAGTACCTTATATAAATTATCAGAAGAGACTGCCATACCTTTTAACAATTATATTACAGAAAATTGCCTAAAACTAAAAACTGTAATAAAATTTTCAAAACATTTACAAACTAATAAAAATAAAAATATTTTGAAGTTTCATAAAAAGATGAGACCAGACAAAGTTAGGAGACACAATGTTAGCAATAAAATGCTCACCTCTATATTTTATATACAAATATTCCAGAAGGGTTAAAAATGGTAAAACTTTTGCTGCAGAAGTATCCAAAACAAAATGTTCTTTAAAACATATGGAACCTCAGATTTTTAAACTGCTGGTTTAAAAACGTGGAATACAAGTTATATGTAATAAAACACACACACACCTTAAGTTAGTAGGAAAATAAAATATCAAACTGCTTTTGACTGGAAAACTTAAAAAACAAAGAAAAATATGGGGGATATTACTAATATGAGTAAACACATGAAGATTACAAATCTTGAGAAACAGGTAAGCAGAGAAATTAGACAGTAAGAACATGATGGTTCTACCAACAAACAAGCTAAACAAAGAGACAAACCTTGTCGTTTATCTTTACCAACACCAGCTTCATCATTACCACCACCACCACCCTCGCCTAAATAAGAAAAAGAGTTGGGACAGTCCAGTAAAATACAGCAAAAAGAAAATTCAAATAGCACGATGTGTGATGAGTAATTCTGGATAATAGGAGTAGTAAACAAAAGAAAAACACTTCCAGTACTCGTAAATGATTTTGTGTAGCCCTAAAACAGTTTAAAAAAAAAAGAAGGATTTGTAGATAAAATAATAAAAGAATTTTTGAATATATATAAAATATCTTACTTTATGCAACATAGAGAAAATATCATTAAAATATACATAATTTCAGATGAAAGTAATTTCCAAATAAACTTGAGGGAAGGAGAAATAGAGACAAATGCATTATAAAGCATAAAAATTATACCTTTGCAATATTATTTAGAATGGACGTGTTCCAAAGAGAGAGTTTTGAAATGTGCAGTAGTGTATGGGATAGGACAAAGAGCAGATGTGGGATACGGCACATGTTTGTCTGTAAAATCTGAAAGGATAATAGTTTTGGCAGTAAGTGACATACACGCCAAGAGGCGGGTCTAAAATGAAGGAGTGTGAAACAAGCAGATGCCAATGCTAAAGGACTACAGGGAGATAGGCTGAGTACTTCAAGTTGTTGGATGTCGAAGATGATGGAGTGGTAAATGTGAGACAAACAGACATGCTTGGAGAATGTGAGTGATGATTTTTTTTTTCTAAGTGACACCGGGGACAGGCAAGCTACTTGCCCTCATCAGACCCAGGCACCAAGAAAACATTAAGTCGAAGAAAAAGTAGAAGCTCAAGGACAAGCCACGGATACCATACAGTCCAGATGCCTTGTTTTTCTTTAGAGAGTAAAGAACCTTATGGCATGAAGAAAGAATAAGGGAGGGGCAAAATACGAGGAACAGGTATGGAATCGCTTATGGAAGAGTTGGCAGAAAAATGAGAGCCAAAGAGTGACTTTGTCAGTAGCAGAGCAAGCTATGGAACCATCAGGAAGAACGATAGAGGGAATGCTTGAATTACAAAAGGTTTTGGCTATGGACCAGAAATATTTATCAGTGGGTGAGGAGTTAAGGTTATCAACTTTCTTTCTTAAAAAGAAACCTCTATACCTTCGAATCTGAGCAGTGCAGTGATTCATAGCTGTAATAAAAGAAAAGTGACTTAAATCATGAGGAGAGGCTTGGTACAACCAGTATGCTTGACCCCTAGCCTTATTAGCCATGGAGCAGGTATGGCCAAACCAAGGATTAGGGTGAGAAAGTTTCCACAGAAGAGGGGATGAACGGCTCCATTACCAAGGTTATATTGTCTGCAACTTTCAGGGCTACATGATCAGGGTTGGGGGTTCGAAAGCAGTAGTCATTCCAAGGAAGTAAAAGAAAACTGTTATGAAAATCATCACACTGGGTATGCTCAAAGTGCCAAAAGAAGCACTGAGTAGGAGGATTTGGTGGAAGGGGAGTGAAAATGGAAAAGATTGAGATCAAAGAGTGGTCAGATTTACCAAGAGGGGAAAATACAGAAAATGAATAATTTGAAGGATTAGAAGTAAATATTAGGTCGAGTTTTAGCTGCATGGTTGTGGTGATCCGGAACACAAGTATTATGTTTGATAATCTTTTCCAGATCGTGAGCAACAGAGAAAGCAAGGGCCTCGCTTCCTCCCCATCAGTGTAAGAAGAATAAAAGCTGCTTACTGTGGTATACATTGAAGTCTCCAATATAAAGAGCTTAAGCATGTGATGAGAAGATCACAAGAACCCAAAGCAAGAGGAGAGATATTAAAAGAAGGACACTAAGTCAGTGGAATTGGAGAGCAGTCGCAGAAGCAAGTATATATAGTGGTAGTAGGGAGATGGATCTTCAGCCACAGAACATCAAAGTCAAGAGATTCGAGGTCCATGAGCCTTGCAATAGGAGTGTTAGAGATACAGTTGAGGATGATGAAGAGGTAATGAGAGATGAGCAACAAGGGGCATTGAAAGTAATGAAGGAAACGAAGGGAGGTGAAGCACCATGATCTGATGAGTGTCAGGAAGAATGCATAGCTAAAGGAAGAGAAGCAATGCAATGGATGAAGTTGTGGAATATGTATTAACCTTTTACCTGCAAAGTAGGCAACTGTTGGCAATATCTCACTGCATCCAGTCATTCATTCTTTCCATTTCTCTAAGCCATCTCTGCACTCTCTGGTCTAATTTATCCAGTAGCCTTCTTGCCACACTTTTTCTCTACCTCACCTCCTAATTTCTCACAATAACTATTCTAAATACACTTATCATACACCTCATCTTCATTACATTCAACTTGTTATTTTCATCCTCTCTTGCAATTCAAAGTCTGCTTCATACACTGCCGCAGGCACAATCCTTCGAATATCTTTCCTTTGCATTCAATCCTCAATACCTATTTCTAATTAAGTTTTTCAAAGCAGCTGGATATTTACTAGCCTCCTTCACTCTTGACTTCCCTTTGCATCCTCCTGTCCATTCACTGCAATATGTGTCCCCAGATACTTGAAACCCTTCAACATTCTCAATCACCTCCCCATTCATTCTCATTCAGTCTGCTGACATCAACACTCCTCGTGCATCTCATGACTCTACATTTACCAACATTCACAAGCAACTTCCTTCTCTAACACACCCTTACAAACTTAGTGACCAAATGTTTCATTTCCTATTTAAAATTAGCCACCAGTGTCGTGTCATCTTCAAATGGCATTTGATTCACTTTCCACTACATCCCAATCTCAACAACTAATTCTGAGCTCCTGCTTAGCATTCTTTCATTTACTTCCCTTACCACTCTCTCCATATACAGTACACACTAAACATCCATGGGAAAATTACATCGTCATCTTAGGGGCTAATCCTGCCATATCTTTAGGTCCTCAGTACTTTGACAATTCTTTCAGTCTGTCCTCTTCCTATGTGTATAATTACCTCATCTCTGCCTTGTCTTTAACCTTTTCCTTTTCCTTAGTCTTAATATTTTCTTCGTACCCAAGACTTTATTGACACCGGGCAGTTTTTTACCTGTCCTGTTGTCACACACACACACACACATATATATATATATATATATATATATATATATATATATATATATATATATATATATATATATAAAAGACGAATTTGCCATTCTAATAATTTAATAATGCACGCCATTTCCGCAATTGTAAGTAAAGAGGAAACCGATATCTGGCATTTGAAGTCATGATGCAATACACAGAGTCACTATTTTAACAAGATGAGAGGTACTTAAATGATTCAATAGCAGTTAGATGTGAAGGAGGTGGTACATATTTTTTTCTCTGAGGTATGGCGGCCACACCTCTGCACCAAGGTGTAAGTAATTATGTAGACAGCTTGCAGGAAAGAGGTGTGCATATGTAATCCATTATAATATGTAGTAATTTTGAGGAATTAGTTTGCTGACCGTGGCAGGTAAAGTGTATGTGAGTGGTGTTGATGGAGAGAATAACTAAAGAAGCCGACAGTGACTGAGAAAGAACACTGTGGGTTCAGGAGAGGAAGAGGTTGCCTGGATCACGTGGTTAGGGAAAGACAGGAGTGTTGTGTATTTAGAGAAAGGCTATCTTTAGGGCATTCATGGACTTGTAGGGAAACAAATCACAGAGTTGAGAGAGAAGCACTGCAGAGTGTATTGCAAATTATATGAAATAGGACATCTATTGAAAGCAGTCACAAGTTTGTACATAAGTGTCATTGATATGGAATGAATGTTAGATTGAGTTATGTCAATATGGCTACAAAATGTGCATAAGGATGGCATGTGGGAAGGCTACTGTAATCAGTATTATTATTATTATAGCAATAGTAGGAATAATAATTATATATTAATAATACTGTATTACTATTATTTTAATTATTATTCAAATAATTATTATTATATTTGGTGAGTCAATGACATCTTCAATAATGGATAATAGAAACTGACAAGAGTTTTTGTGTTTAATAATTAATTACACAATATCACACTTTCACTTTCCACTGAAAGCATTTTCAAAATACCAATGTACAGTTTTACAACAAAATCCTGAAATAATTTCAGTGGAAAGCAAAAGCTTGATATTATGCGCTTAAGTATTAATCACAAAGACTCTATTGTGAGTGTCTATATATCAGCTTTATTAACATTATTATTATTATTATTATTATTATAAAATGACAAGGATGATGATGATAACCAAACTGATTTTTAGTCTGTACTGCATATTTCTAATTTTGCCAGATATTTTTGTTTTGTTAAGATTAAAAATTCAATATATATTCCCTGTCATGGCGATCATCATAAGTCTAAGTCTTCATAAATTAGAGACCACTTGTGTTTGTGTAATTAACTAATTGTACTTACAGAAAAGAGCTCTATGCTCATAACTCCCTGTCTCTTGGTCGGTTTCATTTGTGTACTCAATGACACCTACCATATTTGCCTTGAAACTATGACGAGTTACCATTAAGTACCTCCTCACTTAGCGAATTCCTATCATCAACTACTCTTACACTAAAAGAGTACTTCCTTATATCCTGCAACAAAATTTTCTTACAAAGTTTCAAACTGGTTCTAGAGTAGCAATATCCAAATATCAATCCCTATCCACTCTATCAAAACCATGATGGAATTTAAAAACCGTTACCATATCCCCCCTTATTCTTCTATTCTTTTAACTTTGAGTGATGGCAAGTCTAATTCCCTCAGCCTCTCCTCATAACTGAGATTGTGTATTTCTGGCATCAGTCTCGTCATATGTCTGAACCTTTTCCAACTTAGTTTTGTGCTTTTTCAAGTGCAGATTCCAAAAGGGGGCTGCATATTCAAACTTTGGCCTCACATAAGTGACAAATATTTCTGAGCATTTCATTATCCATGTGTCTGAAGGCTACCCATACATTTGTTAAGAAAGCATGAGCTGCCTTTACTATGCCATTTATATGCATTTACAGAGACAAATCTGCCACTATGTTTACTTCTAGAGCTCTCATTCTCCGTCTCTTGAAGTTTTGCTCCTGCTACTGAATATCCAAGCTTGGGCCTTCTTGCACTTGTATCCATTCTCATTACCTAACATTTTGAAGAACTGAATTTCATTAGCCACTTATCTGACCACTACTGTAGGTCTTCCTGAAGTTTTCTACCACTGTTCTCATCTTTTATGTTTTTAACAATCTTTGCATCATCTGCAAACATATTCAAGAATGACTACAGACTCTGGTATGTCATTTAGGTATACAAGTAACAAAAGTGTCCCTAAAACTAAACTCTGTGGAACCTCACTTCTAACCCTTTTCCATTCAGACGTTGAGTGTTTTACTCTAACCCTCACTTCCCTTCCTTCTAAGTAAGTTTTTATCTTATCCATTCCAAGACATTTCCATTTAGTCTCCTCATTACTTACAGCTTCTTGATAAGTTTCCCATGTGGGACCGTATCAAATGCCTTCTGAAAATCTAGGAATATGCAATTTGCCCAGCCCTCTCTTTCCTGTAAGATCCGGCTTACCTCATCATAAAAGTCTACTAAGTTTGTTCCTGTTGATCTGCCTTTTCTGAAGCCAGGTTATTCTCACTGACAAAAAGTTGAAGAAGTCCAAGTGAAGATAGATGTGTTTTCTTAGTTTTCTCCATTACTTTGCAAACTATGCAAGGAAACTGGCCTAGAGTTTAATGCTGTATCCCTCCTTCCCTTTTTGATGATTGTTATCACGTTCACTCGTTTCCAGCATCTTGGAATCTCCCCAAATTCCAGCGACTTTTCAAATATGATGGATAGTGCCACCGATATTGGTTTAGCGCATTTCTTAAGCACATAACGGGATATATCATCAGGACCTGTAGCTTTATGGGCATCTAACCCCATCATTGCATTGCATACCTCTGTGGCTGAAAAGATGATGTTCTCTAATACTGGCCCATGATCTCCAATCTTTGCAATCTGAGGTGATGGGGTAATTTCTGTTGTAAATACTGACTGAAACTTCTAGTTCAAATTCTTCACAGATATCTTCATCTGTCTTAGCTATGCTTCCATCCACACTCATTACCTTTAAAACCTGTCCATTGTCCTTCAGTTTTCCTCTGATAAAGCTGTGGAAAAGTTTGGGATTTTCTTTAGCCTTCCTGGTGATATCTCTTTCATAATCTCTCTCTGCCTTTCTTCTTTTACTTAGGTAATCAGTTTTTGCTCTTTTAAAAATCTGACAGGCATTTGTTTTTTCCTCTTATACATTTTCCACTTTTAGTTTCTCTACTCCTTAGCCCTCTCAAGTCATAATTGAACCCTTTCTCTCTGGCATGAATAACTCCTACTTTGGTGGAATGTATGCAACAAATATCTATCTTCCCATATTCCTCGCAAAAGATTTCGTACATTTCTTGTGCAGACTTGTTAAATAAGGTACTCCAGTCAACAACTGCTAAAAGGTCAATAATTCTGTTGTAATCTCCTTTTGGATAGTTCCTCCTCGCATCCTTCTCAGTGCCCCTACTTTCAAGCAGAACATCTCTTTTGTGATGATAAACTCCATAAACAACTTGATATTGAAGTTTTTCAATATCCAACACATTATCTGCAAATACTTGATCAAGTTGGTTCCAGGACATGTTGGTGAAGGAAATTCCTTTATACACAATGAAGGAATCTTGCCCCAAATGAGTCTTCCCCACTCTGGGGGTCAAGATTTGTCCAATCTATCTCTCTATGATTAAAATCTCCCATAATAAAAATACTACACTTTCTCTCCTGTGTGATGTTAACAACTGAGTATAACTTCGACAGTACATATATGAATTTCCTCAAACATTTAGGCGATGTTGATCCCTTGGTGGGTTATATACAGCAGTTATTACAATACTTTCTGACCCGGTATTTATACGAGCAACAAGAAATTCCCTGAACTAACTTTCTATAGCAAAGTTTATTTTTCCAACTTGAACCTTTCACTAATGAGCAATTCTATCCCTCCACCCGTCCACTCAGATCTTTAAACCCTTAGAATTCTGAAGCTCTGAAAAAACTGTGACACTGTCTTACTGCTGTGATTCCTATTCTTTAATTTAACTGCCATACCAGCAACCCCATGCATGTGTTTTTTTTTTTCTAGAATCATGCAAATATTAAGATTATGGAAGCTATAAATGCAAACAATAAATGTAAAAGACCTTGCAGCTGTCTTTGACCTTCATGATCTCTTACATTAATTAAATATATTGTAATATCTGAAACTGTGAAATCCATGACCAACAATTAGCATAAATAAAGTGGTTCATTAGAAAACTTGTTTTAATGAAAGCATGACTACCTTGGGAATGACGAAAATTGTAAAATTAAAAAAATATATTTATTTACCCCAAAATAGCCATGAACCCTTAACTCAAACCCCAAATATTAAAATCTATCCATAAATTATATGGTAATTAACTATTATAACTATATAAATATTAACCATTCTCAAAATAATATTTCTAATACTTTGATAATACACACAGTTAGGTAGTTATCACTTCTATATTATATTTGTACTCCAAATACTGAGATTTCAAGATCCGATAAAGCCGGCCAATGCTTGATATATGGCGGTTTTTAGAGAGAGAAGCTTATTAGACCTAACTAGATTGAAGTCTTCTAAAACTGAGGAGATATAAGTATTTTCTAGAGCTGCAGTTCCCAATGTGGGGAAATTCGAGAATGTGTTATTAATAATGAATTTTTTCTAGTGAGTCTGTGTGAGTGTGAGTTAATAAACACAGTGCATATACAGTATGCATACATAAATATATTTTTGCATGTATATTCATGTGAAATTGATACACAAGGTACTTTCTGCCTCCCCATGCTTGCGTTCTTTATTTGAATAATAAGATTTATATGTCATGGGAGGGGGGATCTTATCCAATGGTACCACAATTGAAAAATACTAAATGTGCTGCTCAAGATTTTGTCCTTTAAATCCAAAGTTCATTGAATCGAGATCCAATATATCGAGGATTGAGCGTATATAAAATTATACTAATACATATCTGTCCTAAAATATTCCAGTTCTGTATTATTTACATCCACTGCAATAAAACATACATACTGTACATGTAATTATTCCTATTCCTTCTGGTAAGGGGGGTAGCTGAGCCAAGAATCACACATTTACCACGATCCACACATACCTCAACTACTCCTCTTTGTTCCTTGAGGATAAAAGGTTGCCACATTTTCCCCCCTACCACCCTGCTTGGGTTATCCACAATGTAGCCAGGCAAGGATATTCTACAGTGAGGCCTGACAGCCACTGGTTTGCCCCCAATGCTTCATCACATAGCAACTCCCCTCACACCCACCATCATAGTATGCTGAACTAACACGTGCGAGAAATCCGTTTGGCCAGTGTCAACTACACAGTTTTCCTTCACTCATTCCTATCTCTTGCTTACTCTCTTCCCTTCTCCAATGACATTCCACATGCTTCCAATGACCTTTTCATGCCATCCATCCATCTCATTTTAGGTCTTTCTCTTGGCCTAACTCCAACCACTTTTTGCTATTCATTTATCACTCATTCTTTGCATGTGTCCAAACCAACTCAATACTCTCTGATCTAACCTATCCAACAGCTTTCTTTCAAAACCCATTCTCTACCTGATCTCAATTCTTACTCTATCTATTCTAGCTACACCGATCATACTTCTCAAACACCTCATCTCCATTACATCCAACTTGTTCTTTTCATCCTCTCTTGCATTCCAAGTCTGCTCCATGCAATGCTGTCAGCACAAAAACACCTTCATATACAATTCTCGTTGCATTCTTTCCCAAATATCTATTTCTCATTACACTTTTCAACCCACCTACACATTACTTACTTTCTTCACTCCATGACCTACCTCAGTATCCACTCATCCCTTCCTTAATACTCTCACATTCTTCATGCAACTCCCCATTCACTTCTACATTCAATCTGCCAACATTAACACTTCTCGTGCATCTAAAGACTTTACTCTTACCAATATTCACCCGAAACTTCATTCTTTCACACATCCTAGCAAACTCAGTCACCAAATGAATCAGTTCATTCTCAGTATCAGCCACCAGTACTGTCATCTGCAAATAGCACTTGATTTAAATTCCACAACCTTATATACTCACCCACTAACTTCAAGTCTCTGTCTGATATGCTTTCATTTACTTCCCTTACCACTCCAACCATATACACATTAAACAACCATGGCAACATTACAACTTGACGTAACCCTACATTCACCTCAAACAAATCACTCATACCGTTGCTGACTCACACACACATGCTCTACTACTCATGTAAAAACTCTTCACTGCATCCAATAATTTTCCACTTATTCCATACAGTCACAACACATTACACAATGCCTCTCTATGAATGCTGTCATATGCTATCTCTAAGCCATAAAAGCCCAATAAAACATAGCAATCTGTATATCTAAATTGTAGTTATATACTTAAGAAGTTTAGTACCACTATATATTCTATATAATGAATACAGTGGAACCTCGCCCCACGAACACTATTTACAAAAAGATTTTGCATCGACCCCTGAGCAACCCTCGAGTCATGAACACGCATACACATGCACATCCGGCTGGGCGACAATGTTCGCACTCGCCCGTGCTGTGTAGTTTGTTTGAGCTCTGTATGTAGTTTGTCCGTTGTACTTTTCCATTGTTTTGTCTTTTACTCTAAGTTAGCCCTCATTATGGCTCCTAACAAAGTGAAGTGCGTTAGTGATAGTGGTGTTAAAAAGCCAACGTATAAAGTGAAAAGTGTTAGTGACACTGGAGTTAAAAAGCCAACGTATAACAGTTGCAACGAAGAGAGAAATAATTGTTAAACATAAAAACCGTGTTCGTGTTTCTGATCTCACCACACGTTATAACATGGCGAAATCGACCATCAGTATTGCTTTGAAAAATTAAGAGGTCTTTAAGGCAGCTGATGTGGCTAAAGGACTGACTATATTAACAAAGAATAGGTCACACTTAATAGAGAAGGTAGTAAATTTATTGTTGGTTTGGATATATGAGAAACAGCTGGCTGGAGATAGTGTTAGTGAAGCTATAATATGAGCTAAGGCTTTACAAATACACCATGATTTAGTAGCGAACACTCCGAATTTTAGTGGCTCTAAAATTGACGAACTTAAAGCAAGTAGGGGCTGGTTTGTAAAATTTTGTTGACGAACTGGAATTTGTAGTGTTGTTAGGCATCTAGTTCAGACCAAAAGACAGCGAATGCAATAAAACATACATTTACATTATAGAAAGTGAACATTACATTTTGCAGCAAATTTTAACTGTGATGAAACCGGACTATTTTAAAGGAAAATGCCTAAAAGGACCTATATAATCCAAGAGGAGATGGCACTGCCTGGCCACAAACCAATGAAGGACAGGCTTACACTTTTATTGTGTGCTAATGCTAGTGGGGACTGCAAGATTAAGCCTCTTTTAGTCTACCACTCTAAAATTCCGCTAGTTTTTAAGTGCAATACCGTGTTGAAGGCTAAACTTCTGGTAATGTGGAGGTCGAATACAAAGGCTTGGGTCACGTGGATTTTATCCATAGAGTGGTTGACTGAAGTGTTTCTGCCAACTGCGAAGAATTATCTTGAGGAAAAAGGTTTGTCCCTTACGTGTCTTCTCATATTGGACAACGCTCCTGCTCATCCTCCAGGTTTGGAAGAAGACCTTGCTATAGAATACAACCTCATAAAAGTCAAATTTCTGCCTCCCAACACCACTCCTCTCCTCCAGCCCATGGACCAGCAAGTGATTTCTAATTTTAAACACGGATTCGACCCTTCTTGAATTCTGGAAAGACCACTTTAATATCCTCCAATGCCTTGGCCTCACTGACAAGGCATGGAAGGAGGTCTCATACTGCACGTTGAACTCCACCTGGAGGCCAGGTTGTGTGACAGACTTTGAGGGCTTCAAGCAGGAGTTAGCTATTCAATTGTGAGTGAAACTGTGGCCACGGGCAAAAGTTTGGGCTTGGAGGTCAATGAGGAGGAGCTGGTAGAGGATTACAAACAAAAACTCAGCACCTAAGAACTAACAGAATTGCAACATGAACAGGAGAAAACTCTCCAAGAGGAGCAGTATGCGGAGGAGGGGGATGAGAGGATAAAAGTTTCCACTGAAAAATATAAAGAAATTTTTAGTAAGTGGAATGATGTGCAAGCTTTTATTGAGACTAGCACCCTTATAAAACTGTGAGTAACAGAGCAGTGAACATTTTCAATGACAATGTGATGTTTCACTTTAGGAAAATATATCAGCAAAGAAGAAGACAAATTTCTCTATCATTTTCTTGTGCCAATAGCCACAGACCCACCTTCCAAAAGAGAACATAAAGAGAAAACACCAAAATCACAGCCTGTAACTGAACAGTTGTCTGACAATTTAATGGAAGGGGACTCTCCTTCAAAGGAGTAGTCCTCCGCCTCCTTCTCGACCACCATTCATGTGTGCCAGCAACAATTAACCACAAAGGTATATACAGTACTGTACCATGTTTTATTTTAATAGAGTAGAATTTCTTTCTATTATTAATGTAATTTTCCTATTACAGGTGAATTTATATATGTTTATACTTGTAAATTTTTTTTTTTAAAAAGGTATATTTCTGATGCTGGGGAACGGATTATTTTGTTTAACATGGATTTCAATGGGAAAAATGGTTTTGAGTCATGAACTTTTTGCCTCACGAACAGGATTTAGGAACGGATCAAGTTTGTGACTAGAGTTATTACTCTACTTCTAAATATAAAGATCATACTCAAACTTAATATATACTATAATACTATTCTGTATTCCTTAAATTCTTACCATCAGGTTGTCGCTGTGTCCATGATGGCATCTCAGGTGGAGGAGGTTCTAACTCATTTGCTCGTCCACCTCTATCTGGTACTCGCCCAATTATAATCTGACAAGTGAAAAAAAAGTGTTTAAGTAACATCAAATAAAAACAAAGACTGTATCATAAGTGTACTTTATAAGTACAGTACTACGTACAAAGTAGCTGATTCAATCGTATTTTAATGGTAATTAAAGAACTTTGTACTCACCTTATTGAGTGGAGTTTTTGTTTGTTTTCTGACCAAGGCACTGCTTGTTTTTTCTAGTACTGCAAGGTCCTCTCTAGCAGCTAACATATCACCAAGAGATACATTTGGTTCTTCAGTCAGCTGGTCTCTTCTCGTTCTAAAGGCTTTTGTAAGGTCATTTTCACGCATCTTGGCTTTGTCAGACCACTAATTCAAAAAAGTTAAAGAGAGATTGTAAAAACACAATATTACGGTTAAAACTGAAAAGGAATTCCTAAAAAAAAGTTTAGCAACCTAAATAAAAAATTATTTACATCAACAATATAAACTTCCATAATACAAGAATGAAAAATAAAGTTGAAAAAGACATGTAAACAAGAAAAAAAAAATTAGTAGGCAGCATCTAACTCATACTCTGGCATGGAAATGTACCATATACCAGTGTCTGCAGTGTTCACAATACTTATTATCTATGCCACTTAACACAAAAACTTAATTGTATTAAACAAGTACAGTACCATCATCAAGGTAGGCTTAAAAACAAAGAATGAACATAAGGACATTCTAGAGTATTTCAAGCTCCATCAATACCCAAAAGTCTAGGTACAGTAATTACCTTTCAAATGCTTCATATTATCATCAGAGGGTAATATTTACTTTGTTATTAATTCTGTAAACATGCAAAGTCATATGTTGTTTATGTATTACTATTCGTAGTACGGTACTTGTATTTCTATAATATTTTGTCAATTGTTTGTTCCTGAGAAGATGGACACCAAAATAATTTTGTCAATTTCCTGGGTATTTTACAAGTTTTGAATCCTAACTTTTATCATTCCATTCTGTAAAGAATAATATCTCATAAAAGAATATGTGAAATAAAGCCACAGGCATTCCAGTGAAATCAGGCGTTAAAACTTCGATACCGGATAATGCAATCATAAACTCCTTATCTCTTCATTAATCTGTAATATGTGCAAATCCACTACATTAATGAAGTAAATTTGACATGAATGTAGTCCAAGATTTGGAAAAATGTTAGTGACAAAACAATTTTGGAATAACCATAATTATTCCTGTTGCAATAATTCGTATACCAAACCAAAGGCGATAATATAGTTTGGCAAGTGTTAAAAAAATGGTAAGTTGGAATAATTTTTAACTGCATTTTCAGTGTTTATTTTCTAATGATTTTTTTACTGTCCAAGTGGAGTTGAAATACTACAGAGTCACTGTCCCATATGACTGAGTTTGCTTTTTCTGCATTTAAGCCAAGTTAGGAGTGAACTGCATTTATACATATGTACACAAGTGTTGATAAGAGAAATTATTTGGTTAATGACTGACAGAAGATGGTCTTGCTAGTACTTTAAATGTGTCCATTATATGAAAATCTTTAGTTCAAACAGAAAATAATTAACCATTACAATTTTTTAACACTAAAATCCATGGCAAGTATGTCCGACCAAAAACAATTTTAAAAGAATTAAATGTTAGCAATTTATGTACCTTTTCTGTCATAATTTATCAAAATGTTTGCTGGGAACCCCCAATGCTGTCTGATTAAAGTATATGAGCAAGATCAAAGACTTACGCAACTGCTAATGTCCCGAGGTGAGATTTCAGTGTTTATTTTCTCATGATGTTTTTACCAAGTACAGTTGAAATAACAGAGAGAGTCAAGGTTCCATATGACTAAGTTTGCTTTAATTGCGCGTGAGATTAGTTAGGAGTGAACTGCATTTACACCAAATATGTACACTAGTTTTGGTAAACAGAAATGATTTGGTTAATTACTGAAAGAAGATGGTCTTGCTAGTACAGTACTTTAAATGTTTCCATAATATAATGACTTTTTTTTTTTTATTTCCAAACAGAAAATGATTAACCCTTAACATTTTTTGCAACTAAAATCCATGGCAAATATGTCCAACTAACAATATTGCACCAAATAAAATTTTAAAAAAAAGTAAATGTTAGCATAATAATGTATCTTTTCTGTCAAACTTATGACAATGTTTGCTGGGAACCTCCAACGCTGTCTGATTAAAGTATATGAGCAAGATCATAGACTTACGCAACTGCTAATGTTCTGAGGAGAGACGAATAGCTTGTACACTAGATACCAGCCTTTGAGTTATTTTATGAATATATACAGGGGGGTCCCCATAGAACGTCAGGTTTTTGTTCCTGACAGCTGACTTAACTCAGATTTTGACTAAGTCGGAACACACCTATAATTCAAACTTAGGTCTCCACTGATGTTAAATATAAATACTCTAAAACATAGAAAATAATCTAAGTTCTTAATCTAAGACATAAAAATAGTAAAACTACACTATGCATTATTGCTTACCATTACTACTGTGGTTGTCTTGCATATGAATAACTTAAGGCCCCATATCCAACTTTGGGTCGAACAGCTTAATACCAGCGAATGAGCACAACAAGAAGTGGGTGACGCTTTTTCTTCCCCCCTCTCCAATTTTCACGGCATTAACAATTTATTTGCTCTCTCTCCTGAATCAACAGAAGGCTCACTGGGTGGTGCCGTTGATGCTGGTCACCCAGCCAAAGCACTTATAAAATCTTGATGTTGAAATTATGTATCCACAGCCAATGAGCACGATAAAAAATATGGCGGACGAGAGAGTGAGAAGTACAGCCTTTACAATGGTTCTTCTCTTAAAAATGCTTTTTTATTGTTCTTATAGTGCTAGCCTTTTTTCTCTTTCTCCGAAATTTATATTTGGTAATTTTGTAAATAAATTAAATCTAATGCCTTCAAATAACCAAATACATAAATAAATGAATTAAAAATTCCTTTAACTTGATATAACAATGACGAGTGACTATTTTTCTGCCAAGCTCAACAAATTTTTTTGCATAAAGATCGTATTTATGGCTATGTATTTGGTAATTTTACAGATAAATTAAGTATAAATCCTTCACATAACCAAATACATAACATAAAACCATAAATTTCATACAGTACATACATATGCAGTACATCAATACCGTGTGACTATTCTTCTACCAACCTCAACATACTTTATTGCATAAAGATCGTATTTATGGCTATGTATTTGGTAATTTTGTAAATAAATTAAGTCTAATTCCTTCAAATAACTAAATATGTAAACAAATAAATAAAACCATTAACTTGATACAGTATATACACCTAGTTTGCTTTTTACCCGTGTTTATAATCCGCGAAATTGGAATAACGCCCCTAAAATATAATAGAAAAAAAAAACGAAATACACGAATAACGCCCATGCAAAAAATTAGAATTTCTTTTTTCATTTTAGTAAATAATCGACCGCCTCGGAGGCACTTTTACGCCATGCTGCCATGTGTTTCAGCATCTTTACCCAGCATACTGCGTGGATATATCACTTGTTCTAACTGTGTTTGTGTTAAGGTTTGTATATCGTCAGGAAAAAAGCGTGTGAGAACACATCAGCTTATACGGAGGCAGCAAAACGTTTGCAGACAGAGGTTCGTTCTCCAGCATCCTCCTCCTCTTCTACCGCTTAACGTGATTGGATATTATGGAGAATGGAAAAAAGCATTAAAAACAAACGGCAAACAAACTTGCGATATAATATCGTCAGGGAAATAGCGTGCGAGAGTGCATCAGCTGATACGGAGGTGGGAAAACGTTTGCAAATAGAGATTCATTCTCCTGCATCCTCCTCCTCTTCTACCGCTTAATGCGATCGGATATTATGGAAAGAATAGAAAAAATGCTAAGTACAGTACGTGGATGAGCACTAAGAACAAACAGCAAAAAACTTGCGATATAATATCGTAAGGGAAATAGCGTGCGACAGTGCATCAGCTGATACAGAGGCGGCAAAACATTTGCAGATAGAGATTCGTTCTTCTGCATCCTCCTCCTCTTCTACCGCGTACTGCTATCAGATATTATGGAGAGAATTGAAAAAAAGCATTAACAACAAACAGCAATTAAACTAGCAATATAATATCGTCAGGGAAATAGCGTGTGAGAGTGCATCAGCTGATATGGAGGCGGAAAACCGTTTGCAGATAAGAGGTTCGTTCTCCCGCATCCTCCTCCTCTTCTACCGCTAAAAGTGATTGGATATTATGGAGAGAATGGAAAAAAAGCATTAAGAACAAACCGCAAACAAACTTGCGATATAATATCGTCAGGGAAATAGCATGCGCGAGTGCATGAGCTGATACGGAAGCGGAAAAACGTTTGCAGATAGAGGTTCATTCTCCTGCATCCTCCTCCTCTTCTGCCACTTAATGCGATCGGATATTATGGAAAAAAACATTAAGAACAAACAGCAAATAAACTTGCCATATAACATTGTAAGGGAAAAAGCATGCGAGAGCAAAAACGTTTGCAGATAGAGGTCCGTTCTCCCGCATCCTCGTGCTCACCGCCACCATGCACGTCCCAGTGTATGCCTGTTGCCCACCGCATAATAGAATACATAATTTGTTTACTGTACAGTAAATCTGAATATCTTTTATTCTCTACACTATTTGCATGTTAATATAAATAACTATGTGTATTTTGCATTTTTGGATCTGGAGAAAGCATATGATAGAGAGGCTATGTGGAATGTTTTGAGATTATATGGAATCAATGGTAAATTGATGCATGCAGTGAAGAGTTTGTATGAGGGTAGTAGAGCTTGTGTTAGGGTAGGGAATGAAGTGAGTGAGTGGTTTCCAGTGAGTGTGGGACTGAGACAGGGATGTGTGATGTCACCATGGCTGTTCAATTTGTATATTGATGGAGTTGTAAGAGAGGTGAATGAGCGAGTGCGTGGTCGAGGTTTGAGAATGGTAGATGGGGATGATAACGAGTGGGAGCTGAATCAGTTGCTGTTTGCAGATGATACTGTGGTGGTGGCAGATTCAGAGGAAAAGCTGTGTCAGTTAGTGTCAGAATTTGGAATGGTGTGTGAGAGAAGGAAGCTGCGAGTGAATGTGGGAAAGAGTAAGGTTATGAGGTGTACAAGAAATGAGGATGGCGCTGGATTGAATGTTATGTTGAATGGTGAGACACTTGAGGAGGTTAATCAGTTTAAGTATTTAGGCTCGGTTATAGCTGCAAATGGTGGAGTGGAAGCAGATGTGTGTCACAGAGTGAATGAAGGATGTAAAGTGTTGGGTGCATTGAAAGGAGTGATGAAGAATAGAGGGTTGGAAATGAATGTTAAGAAAGTTTTGTATGAGAAAGTGGTTGTGCCAACTGTGATGTATGGATCAGAGTTATGGGGTATGAAAGTAAGTGAGAGACGGAAACTAAATGTGTTTGAGATGAAATGCCTGAGGAGTATGATTGGTGTATCTCGATTGGATAGGGTTAGGAATGAAGTGGTGAGAGCAAGAACGGGTGTGAGGAGAGAAATTGCAGCCAGAGTAGATATGAATGTTCTGAGATGGTTTGGCCATGTGGAAAGGATGGATGATGAAAGGCTGCTGAAAAAGGTGATGAATGCGAGAGTTGATGGGAGAAATGCTAGAGGGAGGCCTAGGTTTGGATGGAGTAAGGAGAGCCCTGAATGATAGGAGGATGGATGTGAGGGAAGCAAGCGAGCGTGCTAGGAATAGGAATGAGTGGCGAGCAATTGTGACACGGCTCTGATGGGCATCTGCTGTTACCACAGGGCTGCATCTTACAGAGATAGCCCTGTGGTAGGGGCAGTAGGAGCTGGCAGTTGTGAAGCGACACATGTTGCGGAAGAGCCGGGAGGATGGGGTGTGGCACTCCAGCAGTGCCATCTGAACGGTCGCTAGCTCCCTCGTCATTGCCCATAGAGCAAAGTAATCTCCCTATTTGTTTTCCTTTCTTGATGTCGGCTACCCCCCAATTAAAGGGGGAAACAGCCAAGGTATATGTATGTATAGGTCTTTCTGCTTTGTTATGTACGTATAAAATATGTTTTACTTATATTATTGGCATAGTGTGTATGTACAGTTGCGAAATGTATCTATGCCCAATATCATTGTTTCTTATGGAAAATGACTCCTTACATTACATGATTGTCACATTACCCGTCAGTTCTGAGAACCTATCTTCGCGTTATTCCTAGAACTATGTGTACGTATAAAACAGTGTCGTGTGACTATTCTGCCAACCTCAATGCAATTTTCCGCATAAGAAAGATCATATTTACAGATATGTATTGGGTAATTTTGTAAATAAATTTAGTCTAATTTCTTCTAATAACCAAATAAATAAATAAAACCATTTACTTGATACAGTACATACATATGCAGTATAACAACGCCATGTGACTATTCTTCTGCCAACCTCAACAAACTATTTCGAATGAACATCGTATTTATGACTATGTATTTGGTAATTTGTAAATAAATTAAGTCTAATTCCTTCAAATACATAAGTAAAAAGATTAACTTGATACAATATATACGTATACCACATTGCCGTGTGACTATTCTTCTGCTAGGCTCATGAACTGTTCAGTGCGGGCGGTTTAAATTTACCGCAACAGCCAGATAGATAAAAAACTTAATTTATTAATAAAATATTAATTATTTATTGGCCTCCAATGTAATGGTGAAGTGACTTTATTTGAAACGACGGTAATGTGCATATTTGATTATTGTTGGTCCCAAATGAGATTGGGAGTTGAATAAAAAATGCGAAAATGAAGCCACGAGTAAGGTTGGGGGAAACTGTAATATGAACAAAGTGGCATTCAGATAGAATGAGTTCATTCCTAGTATAGCAGATAAAAACTGTAAGGTTTGTTTCCCTTTTAAGACCTCTGCGGTGTGGTTGGTAGCGCCTTGGCACAGTAGTTGTGTGTTCTAGGTTCAAGGCCCAGTCGGGGTAAAAATTATTAATATTTCACGCATGGTAATGTGCTTATTTGATTAATGTTGGTCCCGATTGAGATTGGGAGATGAATTAAATGTGAAAATGAAGTCAAGAGTGAGGTTGGGAGAAACTTTAATATGAGCAGAGTGGCAGTCAGATAGAATGCGTTCATTCCTAGTATAGCAGATAAAAGCTGTAAAGTTTGTTTCCCTTTTAAGACCATCTGTGGTGTAGTAGGTAGCGCCTTGGCACAGTAATTATGTGTCCTAGATTCAAGTCCCGGTTGGGGTAAAAAGGATTCATGTTTTCACATATGGTAATGTGCTTATTAGAATATATATATACATATACACACACACACAGGGGCTCCCCGTTTTAAGTCGTTCTGCCATTACATCAGAGACCAATGACATTGAAATCAGGTTAAGCCAGATGTCAGGAACTGAACCCTGACGTAAAACAGGGACCTCCTGTGTATATACATTAATACATGGGTAGGTTTTTGTTCGTATTTGTGAATGTTCATAAGTAGGGAAGCTTTTGTGTATACTGTGTATATATATATATATATATATATATATATATATATATATATATATATATATATATATATATATATATATATATATATATATATATATATATATATATATATATATATATATATATATATATATATATATATATATATACCACAACTGGGACTCGAACATAGGACACATAATTACTGTGTCAAGGCACTACACCACAGAAGGTTAAAAGGGAAACAAACCTTACAGCTATATCTGCTATACTAGGAATGAACGCATTCTATCCGAATGCCACTCTGTTCATATTACAATTTCCCCAACATTGCTTGTGGCTTCGTTTTCGCATTCAATTCAAATCTCAATCTATAGCAGATATAGCTGTAAGGTTTGTTTCCTTTTTAACCTTCTGTGGTATAGTTGGTAGCACCTTGGCATGGTAATTATGTGTCCTAGGTTCAAGTTCCAGTTGGGGTGAATGTGATTCATGTTTTCCCATATGGTAATGTGCTTATTTGATTATTGTTGATCCCTAATTAGATTGAGATTTGAATTAAATGTGAAAATGAAGCCACAAGTGAGGTTGGGGGAAACCGTAATATGAACAGAGTGGCATTCAGATAAAATGCGTTCATTCCTAGTATAGCAGATACAGCTGTAAGGTTTGTTTACTTATTAATCTTCTGTGGTGTAGTTGGTAACGCCTTAGCACGAAAATTGTCCTTGGTTGAAGTCCCTGTTGGGGTAAAATATGATTCATGTTTTCACATATGGTAATGTGCTTATTTGATATATATATATATATATATATATATATATATATATATATATATATATATATATATATATATATATATATATATATATATATATATACACCTTGTTCCTTTTTCCCGCGTTTTTTTTTTAACCGCGAAATTGCAATAACGCCCCTAAAATACAATAGCAAAAAAAAAAAAAAAAAAAAAAAAAAAAAAAAAAAATATATATATATATATATATATATATATATATATATATATATATATATATATATATATATATATATATATATATATATATATATATATATATATATATCTACCACCTCAGAGGCACTTTTAAGCCATCCTCCTCTTCTACCGCTTAATGCGATCAGACACTATGAAGAAAATTGAAAAAAAGCATTAAGAACAACCAGCAAACATTTTCAATATAATACAAACACGGAAATAGCATGTGGGGTGCATCAGCTGATACGGAAGTAGCAAAATGTTTGCCGATAGAGGTTTGTTCTCCCGCATCCTATTCCTCTTTTACCGCTTAATGCGATTGGATATTATAAAGAAAATTGAAAAAAAGCATTAAGAACAAACAGCAAACATATTTTCAATATAATATCATCAGGGAAATAGCATGTGAGGGTGCATCAGCTGATACGGAAGTAGCAAAACGTTTGCCGATAGAGGTTCGTTCTCCCGTATCCTACTCCTCTTCTACTGCTTAATGCGATCGGATATTATGAAAAAAATTTAAAAAAAAAGCATTAAGAACAAACAGCAAACATATTTTCAATATTAAATCGTCAGGGAAATAGCATGTGATGGTGCATCAGCTGATATGAAAGTAGCAAAACGTTTGCCGATAAGAGGATCGTTCTCTCGCATCCTACTCTTCTTCTACCGCTTAATGCGATCAGATATTATGAAGAAAACTGAAAAATAAGCATTAAGAACAAACAGCAAACATATTTTCAATATAATATCGTCAGGGAAATAGCGTGTGAGGGTGCATCAGCTGATACGGAAGTAGCAAAACGTTTGACGAGAGAGGTTCATTCTCCTGCATCCTACTCCTCTTCTACCGCTTAATGTGATCGAATATTATGAAGAAAATTGAAAAAAAAAAGCATTAAGAACAAACAGCAAACAAATTTTCAATATAATATCGTCATGGAAATAGCATGTGAGGGTGCACCAGCTGATACTGAAGTAGCAAAACGTTTGGTTCGTTCTCCCACATCCTACTCCACTTCTACCGCTTAATGCGATCGGATATTATGAGGAAAATTGAAAAAAAAACATTAAGAACAAACAGCAAACATATTTACAATATAACAGTCAGGGAAATAGCATGTGAGGGTGCATCAGCTGATACGAAAGTAGCAAAACGTTTGCCGATAGAGGTTCGTTCTCCCGTATCCTACTCCTCTTCTACCGCTTAATGCGATCGGATATTATGAAAAAAATTGAAAAAAAAAAGCAAACATATTTTCAATATTAAATCGTCAGGGAAATAGCATGTGATGTGCACATCAGCTGATATGAAAGGAGCAAAACGTTTGGTTCGTTCTCCCACATCCTACTCCTCTTCTACCGCTTAATGCGATCGGATATTATGAGGAAATTTGAAAAAAAACATTAAGAACGAACAGCAAACATATTTTCAATATAACAGTCAGAGAAATAGCATGTGAGAGTGCATCAGCTGATACGAAAGTAGCAAAACGTTTGCCGATAGAGGTTCGTTCTCCCGTATCCTACTCCTCTTCTACCGCTTAATGCGATCGGATATTATGAAAAAAATTGAAAAATAAAAGCATTAAGAACAAACAGCAAACATATTTTAAATATTAAATCGTCAGGGAAATAGCATGTGATGGTGCATCAGCTGATATGAAAGTAGGAAAACGTTTGCCGATAGAGATTCGTTCTCCCGCATCCTCCTCCTCTTCTACCGCTTAATGCGATCGGATATTATGAAGAAACTTGAAAAAAAGCATTAAGAACAAACAGCAAACATATTTTCAATATAATATCGTCAGGGAAATAGCATGTGAGGGTGCATCAGCTGATACGGGAGTAGCAAAACGTTTGCCGATAGAGGTTCATTCTCCTGCATCCTACTCCTTTTCTACCACTTAATGTGATCAAATATTATGAAGAAAATTGAAAAAAGCATTAAGAAAAAACAGCAAACAAATTTTCGATATAATATTGTCATGGAAATAGCATGTGAGGGCGAATCAGCTGATGCGGAGGAGGCAAAACGCTTGCATCCTCGTACTCACCGCCACCATCAGTGTTGCCAGAATATATGAATGAGAGAAATTATAAATATAAAAAATATACACGTAAGCTGGTAAGTTCTTTCAAGTATCTTAAAGATGAAGTACATTTTTATTTAAATTACAGTACTACCATCTTGTAATTAATATATATCTTAAAATATACCATATATTTGTAAATAAAAAAATCCGCTTTATCTGGCAACACTGGCCACCATGCACGTCCCAGTGTATGCCTGTTGCCCACCGCATAATCGAGTGCATTAATTTGTTTACTGTACATTAAATCTGTATATCTTTTATACTGTACACTATTTGCATGTTAATATAAATAACTACAGGTCTTTCTGCTTTGTTATGTACTTATGAAATATGTTTTTCTTATCTTATATCTTTGGTGTAGTGTGTCTATGTGAGGTTGTGGAACGTATCTATGCCGTTATCATTGTTTCCTAGGGAAAATGACTCATTTTTCACATGATTTTCCATTTACCCGTCACTTCTGAGAACCTATCTTCGCGTTATTCTGAGAACTAGGTGTATATATATATATATATATATATATATATATATATATATATATATATATATATATAAAAGAGAGAGAGAAAGTGCGCGTGTGTGTACTTACCTAATTTACCCCCTGAGGGAGGGGGGCTAGAATACTTCCTCCTTGTTCCCCTGCGTGCGTAAGAGGTGACTAAATGGGGCAGAGCAAGGGGACTGGGAAACCCCTCCTCTGTATTTTCTCCTCCCAAAGAGTCAAGAGTATTATGCCTTTGACTCAGCCACTCCCCTTATGAAGAGAAAATGGCTTACGTATATTGATAGATTATTGTATTAAAATTAATTAATATTGTATGTTTTATGCTGTATGTAGTAGTTACATGTCTTTAGCCTAAGTACTGAATAGGACTGCACATGCATGTACTGTACAGCAGCTTTTTTTTTTTACCTAATCACAACTAATGGACTATTCTACTTAAGAATGGGCATCTGGAACCTAACTCGCTCATAAGTTGGGGGGGAGAGAGAGAGAGAGAGAGAGAGAGAGAGAGAGAGAGAGAGAGAGAGAGAGAGAGAGAGAGAGAGAGAGAGAGAGAGACTATGTGTGTGTGTGTGATTACCTAATTGTGCTTGCGGGAAAGTTCCCAAAGCTCGTATCTTCCTGTCTCCTGATTGGCTCCATTTTATACTTAGTGATACTTATACTTGTCCTTAAAACTATGGATTGATTTGTAATATCTACCTCCTCGCTTAGCAAATTCCAATTATCAACTACTCTTAAACTAAAAAAGTACTTCCTTATATCCTTCAATGTAGCTTTCTTACGATGCTTCAAACTATGACCTCTAGTTCTAGTGCTAGCCACATCAAAATATCGATCCCTATCCACTCTGTCAAAACCATGAAGGAATTTAAAAACTGTTACCATATCCCCCCTCAATCTTCTAGCTTTTTTCCAAGTGCAGATTCCAAAATGGGGATGCATATTCAAGTTTTGGCCTCACATAGGTTGCATAAATATTTCTGAACATTTCCTTGTCCATGTGCCTGAGAGCTACCATTATATTTGCTAAGAAAGCTTATGCTGCCTTTATTATGCCAATTATATGCATTTCTGGAGACAAATCTGCCAGTATGTTTACCCCTAGATCTCTCATTCTCCGTCTCTTGAAGTTATACTCCTGCCACCGAGTAGTCAAGCTTGGGCCTTCTTGACCTTGTACCCATTCTTATTACTTTACATTTTGAATTTCATTAGCCACTTTTCTGACCACTCATGCAGACTATACAGATCTTCCTGAAGGTCTCTACCATTGTTCTCATTTATTACTTTCTTCACAAACTTTGCATCATCTGCAAACATATTAATGAATGAGTTTACAGACTCTGGTAAGTCATTTCCATATACAAGGAACAAAAGTGGCCCTAAAACTAAACCCTGTGGAACTCCACTACTAACTCTTCTCCATTCAGACACCGAGTGTATTACTCTAACCCTCTGTTCCCTTCCTTCTAAGTAAGTTTTCATCATTCCAAGAAGTAAGATTTTATCCATTCCAAGACATTTGCACCTATTTTAGCCATTGCATCCAGCTTCTTAAGTCTCCCGTATGGGACAGTGTCAAATGCTTTTTGGAAGTCTAGGAATATGCAATCTGCCCAGCCCTCTCTTTCCTGTAAGATTCGGCTTACCTCATCATAAAATTCTAATAAGTTTGTTACTGTTTATCTACTTTCTCTGAAGCCATGTTGTCTCACTGACAAATAGTTGAAGGATTCCAAGTGAAGAGAGATATGTTTCCTTAGTAATTTCTCCATAACTTTGTAAACTATGCTGGTCAAGGAAACTGGTCTATAGTTTAGAGCCGTATCCCTCCTTCCCTTTTTGAAGATAGGTATCACGTTTGCTTGTTTCCAGCATCTAGGAATCTCCCCTGACTCCAAGACTTTTTAAATATGATACTTAGTGCCAATGATATCGAGTTTGCACATTTTTTTAAGTATATGAGGGGATATATCATCAGTACCTGTAGCTTTATGGAAATCTAACTCCATCAGCTCTTTGCATACCTTTGACGTCAGAAAGGATGATGTTCTCTAATACCAGCCCATGAGCTTCTATCTCTGCAATCCGAGGGGGTGGGGTATTTTCTACAGTAAATACTGACTGAAACTCCTTGACCAATTCTTTGCAGATCTCTTCATGCGTTTCAGTGATGCTTCCATCCGCTCTCTTAAGCCTTAAAACTTGTTCTTTTACCTCCAGTTTTCCTCTGATAAAGCTGTGGAAAAGCTTGGGATTTTCTTTAGCCTTCCTGGTGATGTCCCTTTCATAGTCTCTCTCTGCCTCTCTTCTTTTACTTAGGTAATAATCTCTTGCTCTTTTTGTAGGTTTGCCAGGCATTTATGTTTTTCCTCCTCCAATACCTTTTCCAGCATTTGTCTCTCCACTCCTTAGCTCTTTTACCCTCATTATCGAACTATTTCTCTCTGGCAAGAATTACAGCTACTCTGGTGACAGGTATGCAGCAATCTACTGTATTCTCAAGTTTCTCACAAAAGATGTGGTACATTTCTTGTACAGATATGTTGTAAAGTAACTGCAAAAAGCTCATTCATTTTAATGTAATCAACTTTCGGATAGTTCCTTGCATGTCCTCAGTGCCTCTACTCTCAGGCAAAACATCTTCAATTATATACTCCATCGACAACGCACAGTGGTCACTCTTTCCAATTGGTGGTTCATACTCAATTATTTCAATATCCAACAGTTACCTGTGAATACTAGATCAAGTAGTGATGGCTCATACCCACCCCTGGCCCTCGTTGGTTCCAGTACATGTTGGTGTAGAAGATTCCCTTGTATGCAATCTAGGAATCTTGCTCCAAAATTCCTCACCACTGTGTGGGTCAAGATTTATCCAATCTATTCCTTTATGATTAAAATCTCCCATGATGAAAATCCTACATTTTCTCTCCCGTGCCATGTTAACTGAGTTTATGACTTTAGTAGTACCTATATGACTTTCCTCATAAACTTCTAGCCTATGTTGGTTCCTTGGTGGGTTATATGTAACAGTTTTTATAATGTTCTCTGACTCAGTATTTATGGGAGCAACAAGAAATTCCTTGACCTCACTTTCTATAGCCAAGTTTATTTCTTCAACTTGAATCCTTTCACTTATGAGCAGTGCTATCCCTCCACCAGCTCTCACAGATCTTTCAACCTTAGGAAAAACTGTGACACTGTTTATGTCCTCACTCAACTTTCTCTGTAACTTCAGCTATACCTGCCTTACTGTTGTGAATCCTATCTTTTAATACTACTGCCTTACCAGCTAATCCATCAGCATTTGTGTATAACAATCTTAATGAGGCCCCATCCCCTGAGCTTCAGTCATTATCTTCTCTATCTCCCCTTTGTCTGGAAGAACTCTGAAATGAATTTTTTTTTCTCTTCTTCATTTCTTTTCTCATTTAACCTTCTAGCCTCTTTCAACAAGTTTTTTTTATCTTTTCCATCTCTTCCTGTGTTCTGTATCGTCTAATGAACACTTTGAAATCTTGAAGGTCTTTTAGATTTTTTTTCCTCATCAATATTTCTCTACATGTGTTCCCTCTCTCAAAGGATACTTTTGATGGTCTCTGCTTTTCCTCCCTAGAATATATACCTAGTTGGTGAATGTTTACAATATCCTCAGGACCACAAACTACTCCAAGTTTTCTTATCAGGTCTACAACCCTAGCTTTATTTTCTTCAAGTCTCCCCTTCCATGTTGGCTCCTGGGATTCGCTTATGCCTGAGATTCCCACTGTCTTCTCTTTATCAAGTGCCAGTGCCTGTTTATCAGTGGATTTGCCCTTTCCATCACAATGTCTTTCATTTTTAAGATTACTGTTTCTTTACAGTCAACTTTTTGTATGTTTTCCAGTGCCACCACCTTCACAGCCTCATTTACTGCCACATTCCCCTTTTGTGCACAAACAAAGGAAGTTTTCTTGGCATCATGTTCCGTATTCAGCTCCTGAAACTCTTTTCTAAACTGTTCGATGTTTTTCTTAATCTGCACATTCCAAGCTGCAATCTCGTCTCTCTCAGAAGAGAGCAGTGAACTAATATTTAATTCATTTAGGTTGTCATTCAGCTGCTTGTTGTTATCTTCTCGTTTAGAAATTTTGGTTTCTAGTTCACTCATTCCCCTTCCAGCTTCTTTATTCGTTTTTCTAGTTCTTTTCTCTCTTGCCCTTGTGCTTTATTTGCTTCCTCCAAACATCTTATTTCCTCTCTGAGTGTTTCATATCTCTTTCATTTCTCTATCCATACTCTGAATTTTATCATCAAGGTTTATAACCATTGTCTCTAATTCCTTGATTTTCTATGTTAATCTCCTAACAGCTACTCCTCCTCCTGCTACATCCCCTGGAGATCCTCTACCACCCCTCCCCAACCATTGGATGGGGGGGGGTTTGGGACAGAGATGGACTCATTTTCATGCTTCCCCTTTCACAGATTATAGAGAAAAGAAGGAAAAGAAAAGAGAAAAGCTTCTATTTATGCTTCACACAGAATTTCTATATCTTCATGTGAGTACTATTTAGTTACTCAATTTATCTCTTTTCTGGTAACACACATCCTAACTTAAAATTCTGACTTTGGTAATATGAGGGAAAAAAAATGCAATACAAAAGTCCACTTGAAGGAAAATTCGAATCTGTATCAGAGGATACACCCACCTGTTTCTGCTATATATTCTTCTTAACTGATAAACTGGTCATTTCGGCGGGGGGGAATTAGAACGCCTGTACCTACGAACAAACCAACCTGCGAACAAAATTTGACCCCAACCCATGAATAAAAAATGTGTTGGCCAAGCCATCACGTGTCCCATTCAGCCGCTTTTGACTGCCACGAGGATTCCACTCGGCCGCTCTCGGTTACTCTCAGTTCTGCATTGGTGCATGCGCTGTGTGGTTCGTTCGTGATTCTATCACAGGTCTATTGTTTTTCTTTTAATATAGCCCTTAAGATGGCTCCTAAGAAAGTTAAAAGTGTTAGTAAGATTGGCATACACACCCAAGATGCATAACAGTGGAAATTAAAAAAGAAATAATTGCAAAACATGAAAATGGGGTGCGTGTGTCCGATTTCGCCTTGCAATATCTGTACTATTTTAAAGAATAAAGTGATTTTAAAGGCAGCTAAACTGGGATTCATAGCGTCATTAGTCACGGAGAGGCGGCTTGTTCCGACCAAAAAGCAGCGGATTACTACGTAAAGGAATTTGCTAAACATATCGACAGTGAAGGTTCTATCTCGCAACAAGTGTTTGTGATGAAACGGGACCTTTTTGGAAAAAAAATGCCCAAAAGAACCTATATAACCCAAGAGGAGAAATCACTGCCTGGCCACAAACCAATGAAAGATAGGCTTACTCTTTTATTGTGCGCTAATGCTAGTGGGGACTGTAAGCTCAAGCCTTTCTTAATTTACCATTCTAAAAATCCCTGTGTTTTTAAACGCAATAACGTATTAAAGACTAGCCTCCCAGTAATGTGGAAGTCAAATCCAAAGGCTTGGGTCACGCAGATTTTATTCCTATATTGGTTGATTGAAGTGTTTGCACCAGCAGTGAAGGAATATCTTGAGGAATATGATTTGCCTCTCAAGTGTCTCCTCATAATAGATAATGCTCCTGCCCATCCTCCAGGTGTGAAAGATCTCGCTATAAATTACGACTTCATTAGAGTAAAATTTCTGTCTCCCAACACCACTCCTATCCTCCAGCCCATGGAGCAGCAAGAAATATCTAATTTTAAAAAGTTGTATATGAAGGGTCTTTTTGCCCAGTGTTTCCAGGTCACCAATGACACGGATTTGACCCTCCGTGATTTCTGGAAAGACCACTGAATTAGCCTCATTGAAAAAGCCTGGAAGGAGGTCTCATATCGTACAATGAACTCCGCATGGAGGAAACTTTGGCCATGTTGTGGTACTGATAGAGACTTCGAGGGCTTCAAGCAGGAGTTAGCTATCAAAATTGTGAATGAAATTGTGACCACGGGCAAAAGTTTGGGTTTGGAGGTCAATGAGGAGGAGCTAGTGGATGACCACAAAGAGGAACTTACCATGGATGAATTAACTGAGTTGCAACGTGAACAGGTGAAGATTCTCCAAGAGGAGCAGTCACCGAAGGAAGGGGATGAGAGGGTAAAGGTGTCCAGTGAAGAATTGAAAGATAATTTTAGTAAGTGGAATGATGTGCAGGCTTTTATTGAAAATCTTTCACCCAGATAAAATTGTGGGCAATAGAGTAGTTAATATGGTAAATGACAATGCGATGAATATTTTTACAAAAGTTTACCAAAGAAGAAAAAGACAAATATCTCTGGATTGTTTCCTTGTCCCATTATGCAGGAAAGCGCTTCCAAAAGAGAAAAGAGAAAACACCAAAAATATCCCCCTCCTCCTCCATCCATGTATGCCAGCAACAGTCATCCACAAAGGTAAATACAGTGCTGTATTTCTATTATTAGTTTTATTTTCCTTAATTATGTATGCTATTTTCCTTTTACAGAGTATATTGCATATAACCTGTATTATATTTATTGTTTTCCATGACTTGAAAATTTTTAAAATTAATATTATGACGTTTTGCCTTTACGACAAAGGGCAAAAAATAATTAATAATTAAATTTTTTGATCTACTCGGCTGGTGCAGTAAATTTAAACCGTGCGCCAAAATCATTTGTGAGAGCGGCGGAGGAATACACAGTTAGCAGCACTGTAGTATTCATATTTATCAAGTTAATGGTTTATTTATTTCTGTTAATATATTTGGTTATATTGAATTTAAAGAAAAAACAAACACAGGAGTAAATATGATTTTTATCGATATACACACGAATACAAAGGTAGCAAACACAACTGTATTCGTATCTATCAAGTTAATGGCTTTATTTATTTTTTATACATTTGGTTATTTAGATGAATTATACTGAATTTAAAATAAAAATGCCAAACAAATAGTTGTGCTCCTAACTCCTAGTTTCTTGATCACTTCCATTTTTTAAACTCAAAGATACTTATCAATAAAACTATGAATGCAGACGGCATTTACTGCTCCCTACTTAGTGGTCTCTAATCATCAAATATTCTTACACTAAAAATGTAATTACATATATCCTGGAAAGAAGTTTACTTAGGAAGTTTCAAACTGTGATCTTTAGTTCTAGAGCCCCCCATATCAAATACTGATCTTTATCTACTCTGTCAAATCCATGAAGGAATTTAAATACTATCACCATATCTCCCCTCTTTCTTCAAGTTTCAAGTGATAGAAAGTATAACACGTTCAGACTTTCCTCATGCCTGATATTGCATATCTATGTCATCAGCTTGGCAGCATGTCTAAACTTTCTCCAGTTTATCTAAATATTTTTTCGTGTGAGTGTGCGTTAACAAGGATGGGTTGTAGGAAGAAATCTGTCCCCCTTCTTCACACTCAAGTGATGAGAGCCCATAGGGAGATGATGAATGTCATTTATTATAAAGTAAATTTAGTATTTTTTGAGTCGCATAACACTTAATGCAGCACAACAATTCTTTTAATGCAGCACAACATAATTTATATCCGTATAAATATTAATGCCTGTTCATTAACATACTTAACACTGAAAAGTAAATACAGTATACATATTCTATGATTTCAGATGCAATTAAACCACGAAACTTATCCGAGACAATCGTGAAAAATAATATCTCTTTAATGCATAATTGCTTTAAAACAAGATGCCACTTCCTGCTGATGTCAGCAGGGTGACCATAACTGAAATGTTAACATACCCTGGCCATCCTCACTATTCCTACCAGCAGTTTTATGGCAAAAACTGATTCTGCATGGAAAGTGTTGACAGCTCTTATTCCCCTATCCCTTTTAAAAGTCACAAGCATGGAAAAGGAGTGCACATTTTTTTCTCCCTAATCTCACTTACTGGTATAAGAGAAGAATGCCAAATGGCACTGCAATTCTGAACCAGACATTTAAGTAAGGCTCTCATCACGAAGATTTGCGATAAATACTTCTATAACAAACAGACTTGATAATGACCAAGAATATATACACAAGTGACAAATAGTTTTCGAAGTGGGTTACAAAAAAACCCAACAACAACAACACACACACAACCAAACCAAACCACACACACACCTATTACTGGCAATGCAAGTTTCGACTAAAAGCTATGACAGAAGTATGTCGGTGAGTAACAAAACTATTAAATCGGATAAATTAATATAAAATTCTTACCTGAAAAGATTGAACTGTAACATCTAAGCGCTTAATCATCATCTGTCTTCTCATAGCGTACTCTTTGTGCATTTCCTCTTGCATCTGGTTTAGCAGAGTCCACTGTTTATCTGATAAAACGCCAGTAAATAGAGGCTTTCCAATAAGAGAAGGATGTGCCTTACTTTTAACGTCAAGAACCTGCAATCATCTCACAAATTAATCATCCAGTGTGGTTTCAAGAGTCTTCCGTCACTACTATTCAGTACTGGTACCAAAAACTTCTATGACAAAGCTGTTGCTTTCACAGCTGTGAAATAATGTGTTACTATCTATTTTACTGAAGATCAAATGAGTAATGTTTATAAAACAATGCTGGGAAAAATAAGCACCTTTTCATTCTCTAGAAGAAATAAGTACTGTACTTGTCTTTGATATTTAAGATAATAAAATGATATAGTAATTCTAGACATAATAAGACAAGTTTTCACTTCATCTTCTCTTCTGTCACAATACTAATAACTGGTCAAGGCATTTCAAATTGCAAAAAAAATCGTAAAACACGTCACTTCTTATTTCCTTTATTTTACAATTTCTATCAGTAAAACACTCTTAACCAGCATATTTACACAAGAAAATGGTATTAAAAATTCTCTTGAAATTTTCCCCTTGTTTCTTCAACAACACACCATATCCTGCTGAAGCCAGCAGAGTGGCCACAACTGTACAATAAAAAAGGGTAGGCAGCAGTACGTCATCATATCTTACCCTTGTTTTAGTTGTACTGTAACAAAACCTATACAGTATATAATTCTACCTATCTGCTGCAATGACTTAAGT
>JAXCGZ010011450.1:95000-135334 GCA_037179515.1 Halocaridina rubra
TCATTGCAGATGCCTTTACTTTTCTTGCCATCAGAAGAATCTGCTTTATGCTTTGGAGACATAATACAGGCCAAAAATGATGAAAAAAGAAGCAAAATAATTTATGGAAGATGTGCTGTAACTACAAAACATCATAACTCGAGGACATTGTTAAATGAGGAGCCCTTGTATAAATACAGCATACAGTACAGTATTGCCCACCTTTAGTCCTGTACTCTTAGGCTCTGGGGTGGGCATCTCTTCATCCTTTTCAATCATCTGCTTCTCCTGTTGAATGAATTCCTGCCATGGAACCCAACTCACCCGATATAATTTAAGTGAAAGACAAAAATGAAGCCAACTTTTATACTGATAGCCAAACTATGCTATCACAAACCATGTTGAAAATTCTTGTAAAAGATGGCCAATTCCAAGGAAATCAGGCTTCAGTACTTAGAGCTATAATGAGTTGCTAATTATCTAGCAATTTAATATAGCACTAAGAAGTGGACGATGCGCCTTCCTCAGTCTAATGCCTCATGACGACGTATTCTTCTGCCATGCTCAACAAACTGTTCCAAGGGCAAAGTCCATATTTACAACTATGTTGTACATGTATTTGGTAATTTTGTAAAAAAAATTCAAACTAGGTCCTTCACATAACCAAATAAAACCATTACCTCGATATATACATACACAACAATGAAGTGTGATGACGTATTCTTCTGCCACTCTCAACAAACTGTTCCGGATGAAAATTGTCTTTACGACTATGTACCGTATTTGGTAATTTTGCAAATAAATTCAAACTCAGTCTTTAACATAACCAAATAAATAAACAACATAATTAACTTGATATATACGAACACAACAATGCCGCATGATATATTTTTCTGCCGCGCTCAACAAACTGTTCAGCTCGCAAAGTTCGTATATAAGATGCAAACCACTTAGGTCGAAAAAATGATTTATTACGAACTTATGGGAGATGCATCATAACCACGAAACATCGTACATTAAGGACAATGTAAACTGAGGACCCCCTGTATTTTTCCAAGTACCATAATAAAAACAAACCTCTAATACAGACGATCTCCTGCTTACAAACAAAAACTTGCAAATTATCCATCCATGTATTAATGTATGTATAAGTGTACTGTACTGTATTTTGACATTGTTAGTACTGTATTAAAATTCATTAATAATGCATTCTTTATGCTATATGTTGCAGTTAACTGTCTTTAACCTAAGTTCTGTACAGTACAGCAGTTTTTTACCTAAACACAACTTACGTACAATTCTAATTATGAACAGACTCTGGAACCTAACTCGTTCGTAAGTTGGGGGGTGTCTGCACTATCTCCTTTTCAAAATATTAAGAAGTACTTTTTATTTCTGTATATACGTACCATTTCTACAGTCATTCCTTGCTCAGGTTTTGCAGCTGAAATCATGCGAGCAGCCATCAGTTCCGCTAAAAGATAATCTAGAAGAAGTAATCTTTGGTCAGGAGAGTCTAAACGTTGGTTCACATTTCCTTCAGTTAGCTGGCTATGGGGACAGCCTGTAATGACCATTAAAAAAGATTTAAGATTTTTTTTTTTTTTTTACTGTGACACTGAGACAGGCAAAGAACATTTCCCTCATCGAGCTCAAGGACCAAGAAAACATTGAAAGAAAAGTAACAGCTTAAGGACAAGGCAGAAATAAGTGATAAAAATGAAAAAAAGACAGGCAGAACAAACAGTCAAAGATCTAAACACCTAACATATGGTAGCATTAGGCCCGGAGATGCTGACAGATCTGTTTTTTGAATGAAAGAAAGGTCATAAGAGTTAGAATAGACAGAAGGAGGAAGAGAGTTCCAAAGTTTGGAAGCAGACGAAGAGAAGCAGTTACTGCACTAGCAAATTTTCAAACCACAAATTTCAACAAAATACTTGTGTGACAAGGCAGCTAGGCATGTGCTATGCAGCCTCGCTAGTAGTGGGGCAAAGATGCAGCTCGCCAACTCATCACAGCAACGATGGAGGTAGCATTGATAAAAAAGGGATAGAGATATTTATTGATTGTGCCTAGTATAAAAAAAACCTTGGCAAATACCAGGTACTTGGTAGTGATTAAAAATAGTTCAAAGAACATTCAGCAACAGATAGCATGCCAGGCTTTGAAGTGGGTGTTTTGAGTATTGTATCATAATATCTGAATACTCAGGACACAAAGAGATAGGCGAAATGCTTTCATTATTTCCCTTTAATATTAAGGTTACCAAAGTGATTATATAACTTTCAAATTTAATCAAATCATGTCATTAGAAGGTTTTGCCACCTGCTATGCAATCTCATAAAATTACAAATGTATAGGGACCCTCCTTCATCAGTGGTGTTGATTGCAATAGGCAACTGAGACTGCAATATTCATTATGGCATATATTAACTATGATTTTTTCATAACTCTAAAAGTGAAAGTTCTTAATTTGAATCGTGGGTGCTAATTGCTTGAGAGATAATATGGCTTGAAATTAGAAATAACATCTTGATACATGGCCTGCAATAAGGAGGTCATTTTGCTGGAAGGTACTATCATTGGATATTAGGATAAGATGTCCCAAAAATTCCCTGAAATGGCAGGGTGCAATGTTAAACATGAGCAAATATGAACAATTCAATATTTCTCAGCTCCAGACAATCCTGGAATAAACTAATTATACACTCCCTCTTGTTTGACAGCTAATTACACTATTACTCTCGCCTTGTGATTTTAATAGAGGCAAGAGGGTTCTTAAACGTGTCCAAAGGTATTGATTTAGCTTGCACATTCCTTCCTAAATGCAATTTTACCCTCAGCTACGATGCTTTGTATCCCTTCATGTTCTTCTCTTCCTTTCATTTATGTTAAAAAAATTGTCTTGGAAGATAAACTCTGTTGTCGAATTTCTTTTGCCCATTCTGAAATTATTTTGTTGTTTGATCATTTCCCCTTGAAAACTATCCAAATACGTAACTTAAGAAGACATTAAGCAACCCTGTACAATGATGCAACAAAACCATCCCCCTGTTGCTGAAAAACTCTGGGGGGGGGGGGGGCAGTCATAATATTTGAGCTTGATATTGTTGAAAATGCTTTGGGTCTTGACTTCAATCAGTTCTTTACTGGCAGTCATTTCTGTTTCTCATTTTCTATCCACTTAAAATAGTAGTTTGAAAATTACTCCATCATGATGTTTTATGGAAATTGTAGCCTTCAAAGTGGCACTTCATTTAGCATGCTCCTTTTTTGTCAAAAAAATTCTCGACTGAAGATGCTGTGTATCGTAGTTATCAAACAATGGCAGAGATGGATTGGCCTCCTTTCTGTTTCCAATGATTTTCACCTCTGTTTCCATGTTGATCTCATAGCGTTTGCATGCAGGATGCTTCTTATAATAAGCATGATGCTAATTGCCAGGCTTTACAAACACGATATTGAAGTCACAAAAATAATTGCAATTTGCATTCTAAAATTTATAATTTGCTTTTCTGGGGGCTTAGGTAACTCCTGGACTATGTAACTTGAAGGTATATGGTCAGGGCCTTCCTGTAACTATCTTCCAAGAGTACTGATAAATTTTTCAGTAATACAAAATAGAGATAATCTACATATACAATAAGTTTACTCATCTATATATGAACTTGAAAGGTGTCGTGCGTCTAATTCAAATATGATCATTTAAGAAAGGAAAAATTGTCACTGTGTTCAGTATGTCCTTAAAACATTAATAACACCATACACCCTCAAAAATTGTATCAAAAATAATTTTTTTGATACTAAGAAACCAGGATCTTTTTTGATAAATTAAACGTTAGTTATGGCAAAATATAAATATTTTATACTACGCTTACATTAGAGGTTTTCACGAGCATATCAACTTGAGCAAATGAAGAAAACACTACATCAATATTTCAGTGATCCCAAAATTTCAGTTAAAATTGGAAAAAAAGTTAATTTATATTCATAATCACTTCATTCTGAGAAAGCTCTATACCTAGTTCTTTTAAAAATGAAGAAAGTTCCATTAAGAATGATGCATGGTATGAAGAATTATCTTCATTGGCTGATGGAGGGTTTACCATCTCTTCCAGATTCTCTAGAGTCTGCAACTCTGCAGTAACCCAGGATACCAGACTGGCATAGGCAATGTTTTTAGGACCTCCTTCACTTCCCTCAATAGCACCTTTAAGAGAGGTTTCATCATTGATGTCTCCTGCATACCTGAAAATACTTCATATATCACATCTCTATCAAAGAATGTAGTTAAGATACAACAACTGCATAACAGAATCACTATCATTGCCTTCATTAAAAGAAATATATGGATACCACATCCTACATTTTAAGAATAATAACTTCAAGATTAAAAGCAAAACATTCTAAATAAATTATGGTGGCACAAATGGTTAACAAAATGAGTTAAACATGATATAACAGTTCTACGTATAAATGGTCCTTCATCAGCAATTTGAAAATGGATTGATAAAGCCGTTGCTTTACTAAAATAAAAGCTACAAAAAAACTTTGATCAAACTAAAACTTCACTATGAAATTGTCCCACTAATTGATAACTTAAGCTAAACTATATCATGGATAGTCAACTGTTTCAAACTGTATACCTGGAATAATTTCATTTAATGTTGAAACCCTCTAGAAATACTTTGCTAATTCTGTCAAACATGCGCATATGAAATTATCTTGCTGGGGGAAATTGGGAATTATTTTCATATTAGCCATGCTACTTACGTTAATATCTAAATCATGTGCAATAGCTCCATAGAATGGTACGAGTTCTATCCAACAAACATGCCTATTTATATCTGTACAAGTAATACATGGCATACAATTAAATTCCAAGCTGCTGGCTAGTACAGTGGTAACGCGCTGGCTTCGCATTCATGAGGTCGAAAGATCGGTTCCCGTCCAAGACCAAGAGTTTAAGCTGTTTACTGGCAGGAACTGCTGTGGGTGGACACCACAGTGGGGGGTTGGGGCTTACCCTGGCTGACGAATACCCATTGTATTGAAATGGAAATAAAGTATTATTATATATTATTATATATTATACTCTCTCTCTCTCTCTCTCTATATATATATATATATATATATATATATATATATATATATATATATATATATATATATATATATATATATATATATATATATATATATATATATATATATATATATATATATATATACACACACACACAAGACGCTCCCCTACTTATGAACAACCGAGTTACGAACATTCACGGATACAAACAAAAACCTAAACATTATCTACCCATGTATTAATGTATGTCTTACTGTACTGTACTACATAATTACATTATTATTATGGTATGAAAGTTCATTCATACACTATACTTTGTTTTATGTAGTAGTTATTTGTCTTTTGCCTAAGTATTGTACAGTACTGCATATGTATGTACTGTACAGTACTTTTTTTTACTTAAATACAACTTACAAACAATTCTACTAACGAACAGACTTCTGGAGCCTAACTTGCTCGTAAATTGGGGAGTATATAATATATATATATATATATATATATATATATATATATATATATATATATATATATATATATATATATATATATATATATATATATATATATACAAAAGCTCCTCTACTTATGAAAAAATTACATACGAACAAAGTGTGCTGGAAGTCGAAATTATACAAATGATACAAAGCAGATTCACTGCAAGTTCAAACTTTTTGGAAATAGGATATCGTGCCTAGTACTACGAATGGCCACTAACGACGGTGCACGCAGCACTGTAGTATACACCACGTTGTCATTAGTCTGTTCTCAGCTCGCATCCCGTAAAGACACTCTGAAACTCTTTGTTGCATTGCAGGATTTTTGTTGTGAAATATCCAGTGAATCATTCATCCATCAAGAGTAGTGAAAAGAGTAAGGCTATTGATGTTAGTGTAGCTTCAATAGAAAGGACAAGCCATCTAAATGAAAACAAAAATGGTGATAATAAAGAAACTTGCTAATGGTGAATGTAGCTTGCGCTAACAATATGAATTGTTCCACAGTGGGCACAATTTACATGAACAAAGACCAAATTAAGGAACACGTGAAAAGTGCTGCTGTGCCTGTGCAGTGTAAAGTTGAAGTCAAAGTTAGCTAGGTTTTAGCCCTCCTATCAGAGGCATCGCCTGAGGGGAAGACTTACAGAAGAAACGGAATCACTTCTATTTGGATGAAACACCATGAAAAACCTCATGTTGATTCAGGAAATGGATTTATCCCTTTTTGAAGACTTGAAGGCTACAGCATGTGGAAGTGCTGGTGATGAAACGAAAATAATCATTACAATTTACTAATATTATTACTACAATTTAATAATATAATTTATGTATTATTACAGTACCCTTTCCGCTGCCTCCTTTTCCTCTACCCCCTTCTGACGTACACGAGCCAAGACCAATGTAAACGAGGTAAAACTTTATCTTCTCGCATACGTCACCTCAAGCCTACGCTACTAGTACAAAAGGTTGGTACATTACTGTGTGATTATTACAGTGTATTATCAGTACTATATTACGATAAAAAAAATGTATTTACGCGAAACTCCGCATCATCTTAGTATTCATCAAAGGTGATATTTATTATTATAATTTGCTTTATTACAGAAAACAAATTTGTAATTCTGTAACACCTTAACATCTCTCATCCAGCACTGCACAACCTACACTAAGAGTTTTAACATTAAAGTAGGTATCATTATAACTGTGCATTATTAAAGTATTACTGTATTAATATTTAATTATTATAATTCATGTTATATGTTTTATTAAAGTGCCTTTAGGATAAGTAAAGAAATGTATTAGATTCAAAGAACTTTGTATATGTAATACTAATAACTGGTAATACAGTCCACCAAATACAGTGCTGTATATACCAACTATCAATGCATGAACAAATCGACCTGCGAACAGGTGCTCGGAACAAATCCACAATTTCTTTGCTATCCTTTTCATATGTCCAAACCAACTCTATACTCTCCAATATAACCTATCTGACAGCTTTCTTTCATCACCCGTTCTATGCCTGACCTCTATTTCTTACTCTATATATTCTAGATACAGGGTTTTTTAGTTTACGAACATTTATTTTGCTTCTTTTTTGATAAGTTTTGGCCTGTATTATGTCGCCCAAGCATAAGGCAAAGTCTTCCTTTTCTTCAGTGCTTTGAAGAAAAGGAAAGCCATTGCCATAGAATGGAATTTAGAGATGGTGAAATGCATTGAAAAGGGAGAAACTTTACTACTGCATTAGCATATGTACATAAAATGAAATTTGGGTTACATCACATTTCAGGTACGGAACTCTAATGTAAGTCGAGGACCCCCTGTACACCAATCACACTTTTAAAACACCTCATCTCCATTACACAATCACACCTTTGTATAACCTCTTTGCATTAATTCCTAAATACCTATTTCTCCTTATAAGGCTGTCTCTCCTTCCCTTGAAACGCCCCTTCCGGTGTGCAAGTCAACAACACGAGTGAAGGTAAGCAATACTGTATAGTGTACTTTTACTGTTTTTGTGTCTTAGTTTTATGAACTACAAGTATGTTTGTTTTAGATTATTTATTTTTAGCACAGGTTGGAGACCTAGGTTCGCATTCAGGTGTGTTCAGACTTACGATGAAAATCGGGTTACGACACTTTTCAGGAAAGGAACCCTGTCGTAAATCGAGGATCCCCAGTATATATACAGGGGTTCCTAGGTTTACGATGTCCATGACTTACAATGTTTCATGATTACGATGCATCTCCAATTAATTAGTAAGAAATAATAATTTTTGTGTACATATTTATCAAATTAATGTTGTTATTCATTTAATTGTTTATGTATTTGGTTATAGAAAGGACCAAATTTGTATTTACAAAAATACCATATATATATAGTCGTACATATGATCTTTGCGTGCGGAACAGTTTCTTGAGTGTGGCAGAAGAATAAGTCGTCTCGTGGCATTGTTGTGTATATATATATATATATATATATATATATATATATATATATATATATTATATATATATATATATATATATATACATTGTTACCTCCCTTATCGCGGTAGTTCGGTTCCGGGACCCGGCGCGAACCAGGAAATCCGCGGAGTAGGATCAGCCTATATGTACATAGATATTTTAATGTATTTTTACGTTTACACTGTATAAACCCTCCCTGTACTGTTAAGAAAACACCCTTTACAGTATAAATAACAGCAAGCAACGTAATTTTTTTATGAAAGTGATAGGAAAACTTACAGTGAATGAGGTGATGATGACTTGACATACATAGGTTCCATATTTTACAATAATTTTTACATTTACGTAAAATAGTGGCCGACATCCACAAACTTTTTTCCTTCTTTCAACATATCTAAGAGTTTCACTTTATCTACCATGGTTAACATTTTCCTTTGCCGCTTAGGCTCACTACAAGAAGCCTTAGAAGATGAAGGATGCTTGGGAGGCATTGCAAAGGTTAAAATATGCGAGTAAAAAAATCACAAGCAAAACATATTAATAATAATAAGCACAACGTGAATGGCGCACACGAGGGAGGCGAGACAATGGAAGATGGTGGAAGCCTTTGTCCGAAACGCTGATAGCGGTATCGTATTTTACATGTTGCAATACTGTTAGTATTTATGTTTTTTACTAATTTTTACTGTTATATTATTCTTAGGCTAAGAAATACGTTTTTTTTATCAATAAAATCATGAAACTACTGGAAATATAAATATATATGCTAGCTCATGTAGTTTCGACCCCAATACATTGTACGCTATCGAACACAAGCAAAACGTTTAATAAGCACAACGTGAACGGCGCACACGTGTTAGACTGAACGAGTCCTTGTCCAAAACGCTGATAGCGGTATCGTATTTTACACGTTGCAATACTGTTAGTATTTATGTTTTTACTATTTTTTTACTGTTTTATTATTCTTAGGCTAATAAATAAATTTTTTTTTATCAATAAAATCATGAAACTACTGGAAATATAAATATATATGCTAGCTCACGTAGCTGTGACCCCAATACATTGTACGCTATCGAACACAATTTCGTATGATGCAATACTGTGAGTTATACTATACGTACATATATCATTCAGTTATTAGTAAATTGTATATTAATTTAAAATTCATCTACTTATTTGATAATTGTACAAAATCTATTGTATTTATTCATTGTAATTTGGACCAAATATTCCTTTTGTAAAGATTATACTGTACTTTTCAAAAGAGGTGGTCAATAAACGTATCTATCTATCTACATTTATGTTTTTTACTATTTTTTACTGTTTTATTATTCGTAGGCTGGGAAATAATTTTTTTTTTATCAATTGGATAATGAAATATGTTTTTTCAATAAGAAAAATGAAAATACTGAGAATTTTTTTTTTAATATTTTAATATTTTTGCATATACCTATGAGAAAAAAAAAGAAAAAAAAAAAAGAAAAAAAAAAAGCGATACAGTGAGAAAGCGAACCAAGAAACGCGAATAACCGGGGTAACACTGTATGTATGTATATATATATATATATATATATATATATATATATATATAATATATATATATATATATATATATATATATATATATATATATATATATATATATATATATATATATAAAGTTACAGTATTTAGCCTGCTGGCTAGTACAGTGGTAACGCGCTGGCTTCGCATTCACGAGGTCGAAAGATCGGTTCCCGTCCAAGACCGAGAGTTTAAACTGTTTACTGGCAGGAACTGCTGTGGTTGGACACCACAGTGGGGGGTTGGGGCTTGCCCTGGCTGACGAATACCCATTGTATTGAAATGGAAAGAAAGTTTGTTTGTTTTTGTTTGTTTGTCTGTCTATGGATTTGGTTATGTGTAAGACCTAGTTTGAAGTTATTTATAAATTTGCCAAATGCATGTACATAGTCATAAATACAAACTTCGCCCTCAAAACAGCTTGTTGAGCGTGGCAAAAGAATACATCATCAGGCAGCACTAGACAGAGGAAGATATGTCTCCCAGTTCAGCTCATACACCATCTTGTAATAGTGCTTATTCACTCTTCGGTTTGTTTCGCTCGTGTCTGCGATAATTATTGGATTGTGTTATGCCTCCCAAGCACATAGGAGATTCTTCTGATGGCAGTGCTTCAAAGAAAAGGAATGCCATCACCCTGGAAGTGAAATTAGATATGGTGAAATGCTTCTAAATGGGAGAAACTACTACCAACATTGGTCGCTCACTGGGTTTAAGCTGTTCAACCTTGGCAACAATTAACAAGGATAAATATCACATCCTTGAAAATGTGAAAGGTTCTGCTCCTATAAAGTCCACTGTGACTACTTAGCAGTGTAGTGCCTAATGATTGAAATGGAAAGGTTTTAGTTGGATGACCAGCATCAATGGCGTACCCCAGTGAGGCCCCTGTTGATTCATGAAAAAGCGAATAGGTTGTTTAATGCTGTGAAAAGGGAAAAGGGAGTGAAAGCAGAGAGTTTGTGGCCAGTAGGGGTTTGTTTAGGTGGTTTAAGGCTCGTGCTCATTTGCATAACCTTACAGTGTAAGGTGAAGCTGGTACTGGTGATGAGAAAGCAGCATGTGATGTTCCTAGTGCACTGGCTGAGATAATTAGGGAGGGGGGGGTTCCATGTTGAACAAGTGTTTAATGTCGATGAGTCCGGCTTGTTCTGGAAGCATATGCCTAGTTGTACATATATCCCCAAGTTGGAGAAGACAGTACCAAGCCATATAGTCAGCTAGGAGACACTGAATTTGCTTTTGAGGCTAATGCTGCTTGCAACTTCAAATGAAGCCCTTGTTGGAGTACTTAGCAGAAAATCAAAGGGTAATCAAGGGCTTTTGGAAGGATCAAGTGTCTGTCATCTGGAAGTCGAACAAAAAGGCTTGGGTAACCCTTCATATTTTCGAAGAATGGTTAAGCAACACTTTTGTGCCAGAAGTTGAGAGGTACTGTCCTTTCAAGGGTCTGCCCTTTAAGGTGTTGCTAGTACTAGGCAATGCCCCTGGTAACCCTGCATTCAGATGACCTTCATTCTAAAGTCAAGGTGATTTACCTTCTACCTAATACCACTGTCCTATTACAGCTGATGGATCAGGGTGTTATTGCCTCTTTCAAGGCCGACTACTGCCAAAGGACAATTGCTAGGGCTCTCAGGGCAACTGAGAAGGACAAGAAGTTGACTCTCAAGGAATTTTGGAAGTCTTACAACATACTTCATGGAGACAAGAATATTGCTAATTCTTGGCAGGAAGTTACGTAGACCAACTTGAATGGCGTGAGGAAGAAACTGCGTCCCCAGTTTGTGAATGACTTGCATGACTTTGAGGAGACAGTTGAGACTGTCACCAAGAACGTTGTTGCCCTGAGTAAGGAGCTTAATTTGGAGGTGGGGCCTGATGATGTAACAGAGCTGCTGGAATCTCACTGAATGGAGTTATCAGCTAAGGATCTCATTCAACTGGAGAAGCAGATGACTGAGGAAGAGGAAGAAATTCCAAACCCAAAGCCAAAGAGATTTAGAAGCAAGGGCTTGGAAGAGGCTTTTGCCCAGATATGGAAGGATTAGCAAAGTTTGAGGCTGAGGACCCCAACACTCCAGGTACACTAAGGTCACCAGAGGGGCTATAGATTGCCTGCATGTATAAAGAAATTTGGGAGGAGAAGACGGATTCCTTCCAGACTTGCCTGGAATGCTTACTCAAGAAGGCAGAGCACCAAACAATAGATCCTGTACCCTCTATCTCAGCTGCCTCTCCAGATTCACCTGCCCCAGTTTCTCCAGCACCTGGTGCAGGTTCTCCTGCCTCTCCACACACACCTGCCCAAGTTTTTCCAGCACCTGCATCTCCAGCTTCATCCTCCAAATAAGCCCATCTCTCCCTCTATTGCAACACCCCTTCCGGCGTGCAAGCCAATCACAGGAGTAAAGGTAAGGCATATAATATATATATATATATATATATATATATATATATATATATATATATATATATATATATATATATATATATATATATATATATATATATATATATATATATATATATATATATATATATATATATAAGGAATAGTTCTCTTTTTATACCTAATTATGTTGTCATATGTCATAGAAATATTTTTATGTCTTAGATTATGAACTTTACTTCTGCATTTGCATAGATGAGTGATGTAGGTGTTTATTTAGGAGTGTTCCAACTTACGCAGAATACCGGGTTATGATGTCTCTTGAGGAATGGAACTGTGACATAGGTTGAGGACCCCCTGCATATATATATATATATATATATATATATATATATATATATATATATATATATATATATATATATGAGGTGTGCTGAGAAGTTCCTGGCTTTGGGTAAAATAAAACACTGGAGGATCAATAAATAATGATTTTACCAAAATCCACTGTAGGAGCTGCCATCATGAAAAAAAGAGTGTTATCTTGCATTCCATCATGGTTTTGTTTTTTGGATATCTCCAAAATAATTGCCTTACCTCTCCAGTAAAGGTAACAACTCTACCCTTTCAAAATACAGACACTCTCCAACTTACGAATGTGGTAGGTTCCAGAAGTCCATTGTAAGTTGCGTTTAGGAGAAAAAAAAAAATACATACAGTACACTACAGGGGGTCCTTGCTTAACGTCAGGGTTCCATTCCTGACAGTTGACTTAAAGTCGGATTTCGATGTAGGTTGGAACACACCTAAATACGAACCTAGGTTTCCCAGCCTATCTTAAAAATAAATAATTTAAAACATTGGAAAAAAAATACATGTTCTTAATCTATGATAAAAAACACTAATCTTAATAGTGTTGCTTCTTCAAAATGTATCAATAGTAAAATTACACTACAATACAGTGCATCATTGCTTACCTTTACTCCTGTGATTGGCTTGCACACAGGAAGGGGCATTGCATGGGAGGGAGAGACTGGCTTATTTCAGCATGGTTTACCACTTCAATTTTAATTTCCATGGTAATGGCTTTTCATTTCTTAGTGGCACTGCCATCAGAACTATCACTAACAGGCTTGGGAGGCATAGTAATGTCAGTAAAAAGCAAACAAACCAAGAGAGCAAATGAACACACTAGACATAATATGGAGGGTGGGAAAAAACTGAGTGGTGGTTTTTCTTTCTCTTCTAATGCTGCGTGACACCATATTCTTACACTACACTCAACAAACTATTTCAAATAAAATTGTATTTACGGCTTTTTTTTTTTAATTCAAAATAATCCTTCAATATAACCAAATATATAAAAAAATAAACAAAGCAATTAACTTGATAAATATGACTATAGCTGTTTTTGCTAGATTTGTATTTGTGTGTATTTAATAAAAAATCGTATTTACAGATTTTTTTTTTAATTCAATATAATCAAATATACAAAAAATAAATGAATAAGGCCATTAACTTGATAAATACGATTACAACAGTGTTTACTACTTTTTGCATTTGTATGTATTTCGAATAAACATATTTACAGCTATATTTTTTAATTTAAAATAATCCTTCAATTTAACCAAATATATACAAAAATAAATAAAAAATGCCATTAACTTGATAAATACGAATACAGCTGTGTTTGCTAGCTTTGTATTCATGTGTATTTCGAATAAAATTGTATTTACAGCTGTGTTTTTTTTTAATTTAGTATAATCCTTCAATATAACCAAATATATAAAAAAAATAAATAAAGCCATTAACTTGACAAATACGAATCCAGCTGTGTTTGCTACCTTTGTATTCATGTGTATTTTGAATAAAATCGTATTTACAGCTGTTTTATTCAAATTGAATATAATCATTCAATATAAACAATATAAAATAAAAAAATAAATAAAGCCATTAACTTGATAAATATGAATACAGCAGTGCTGCTAGCTGTGTATTCCTCTGCCGTACTCACAAACTGTTTTGGTGCGTGGTTTGAATTTACTGCACCAGGCAGGTAGCTTGAAAAATTTATTCATTATTTATTGGCCTCTGACGTAACGGCGAAACTCGGAACGACGTTATACGAGGACCTACTGTAAATACATATGCACTACTGTACAGTACTGACTCATATGCTAAAGACACTTAACTACTACGTAAAACAAGGTATGCAGTATTGATGAACTTTATTATGTTCATAAGTATAGATTTTGTAAGTATAGTACTGTATATATGTTGGTTAAGAACCAGAGGAGACTGCAATTATTACACATGGTTCCAGAACCCTTTGTTTCAGATATTCCTGTTGAAGAGAGTGATAGAGAGCTTCTTCTCCCAAAGAAATAGCTCTTCTCCAGAAATGTCTTCAACAGTGCAGTACCTTTTGCCTTGGAATGTGAGCTGAAGACAATTTTTCAGAAAAGTGTCTTCAGCATATATTTTTTTGTACTTGATGTGCCACACTGATGCTTTACCAACATATGAAATATCCAGAGATATCTTCACTATCATTTTATTTTTATCAAACCATGGAAAAGCACCAAGGCATAGCAAGTACAGAACAATGTTTGCTGAAGACCATTTTCCGGAAAAATATGTCTGAACCTGTCCGGAAGTAAAATATACATTAACACATGGGTAGGTTTTGTTCATACTGTGAATGTTCGTAAGCTGAGGAGCTTCTGTACCCTTAAAGCCACGAACTTTTCAGCACCCCATCATATATAACAGACTAGTTTTTTGTGTGAGCACGAGTGATCATCCACACTTTGTCTTGTATATGAATGATATACTAAAAAAAAAATTACAGCTGTCCCATTATCATTTAAAATTGTTCTATTACAATAGCTAATCATAATAGGTATGCTTAAGATTATGACAATTTTTGTTCAGATAAAAAATAACTTACATCTATGTAATAATGGAAAACTAAAGCAGGAAATCAGTTGTCTCAAGTGAAAAAGTGCAAGTACAGTTTAGTACTTTTAAGGAATACTGTGTAATAATGACAGTCCTCTCTGATGCTTCTTAACTACTAAATGAAACTTACAGTAAACAGTATTAATGAATTTTAATATAGTAATAATAATGTAATATGCCGTACAGTAAAACATACATTAATGCATGGGTAGGTTTTGTTCATACTGTGAATGTTCGTAAGCTGGGGAGCTTCTGTACCCTTATAGCCATGAAGTTTTCAGCATCCCATCATATACGACAGACCAAATTTTTGTTTGAGCAAGAGTGATCATGCACACTTAGGCTTGTATATGATATACTAAAAAAAAATTATAGCTGTCCCATTATCATTTAATATTGTTCAATTACAATAGCTAATCATAATAGGTGTGCTTTAGATTACATGACAGTTTTTGTTCAGATAAAAAATAAATTAGAATAAAAAATAAATTACATCCCTGTAATAATGGTAAACTAAAGCAGGAAATCAGTTGTCTCAAGTGAAAAAGTGTAAGTACAGTTTAGTACTTCTAAGGGAAAATTAGCATTTTTGGCATTGTCATATAATTTATATTTAGAAAATAAAAAGGACAGGAATGAGAAATATATGATGCTTCCCAGTTTGGACTGAAAAATAAACTTTTTCCTGTGGGCATTAAAGAGAAGCAAATGAATCTGAGTTTCAGTTTCATCTTAAAACTCCACTTTAATATAACTACACCCCCTTAGTTGGGTGCAGGGGGCCTCGGGGGGTAATTGCAGCACCTGCAATTAATGTTTGACCAGCATCCATATTAAATGAGAATAGGTTAGGTTTGCAAGTACATACAGTACTTTTGCTAAAAAAAAGCAGCTGCCACTTTCCCGCACAAAATAGAAAGCACTTGGAAGCATTTTGGAAGCAGTTGGTTGGCAAGAGGAAAGGGTTGAATCTACAATATTCAAATTCTAAAAGCTGCAATCATTTACATTTCTCCTCAGTTACTGGTCTTCACCTGATGACCACTTAGAAAACTTCTGCATAAAAATGATTGAGAAAAAAATACACAAAATTTCTGCTTTCAATAATATCATAAATAATAATTATTTTAGCATGTTTAGGCAGTACTAATCAAACAATGACCATTAAATTAACCTCAACCCCACCCACATCAGCTGCCTCTGACATTTAATATTTGCTCTCAAGGTTCCTACCAACTATTTAGCCCATTACTGCTATGGGTAAGGATGGTGAGCTTATTTTGTCAATGGTTCATTTCTGATATATTTCCATTAAATTGAACCTGCAAAAACCATAGGAAAATTATGAGTTTACAACTAAAACAAAATACTGTGCCTCTCAAAATATTTACCAAAATATTAACATAACAGGAACAAACTAAAGTACAACTATAGGTTGCATATAGCGTGAATGTAGATGAGCATGCCACATGTTAAAAAACTAGGAATATCTTAACAACTAATTAATTTATGTTATTGAACAATGGTAATCAGTCTCAAGATTGTCAAATACACACAGACATAGCATACTGTTTGAGGGTAGACATTACTTTCTCATCCTTAATGCGTGAAATAAACATACAAAAGATGGAAATATCTAAGAGTAAAAAAACATAACTTCACATACAAACTCGCATAAGCTTCGTTTTATGCACCCCTTCTATTTCTGAACTAAACACTTTGTTTTTCTGATAAATTTCGATGTATTTTGGGAACACCTACAGTTTCACGGGCCATACCAATGTTCAAAAACTACCAACAGATGGCGATAGGCGCTAAGAGAACTGGCGGATGAATACAAAACAAAAATGGCGACAATAGGCATATGAAACAATTTTTTAGTATCCTAACTAAAAATACTTACCTAACCTCTTAGCCAGGGAGGCTTGGCCCCCCTGGAACCCTCCCCATCATACAGGTTAGGCTCGAGCTACTTACTTGAGTGGAGGGGTGAGGTCGTTGAGCGGCATGGCCCGCTAAACTGTAGACAACCCGTATTTTGAATTAACATGGTTTTTGCTTTTCTAGGAAACCACTATGTTTTGTGCTTGGGCCGGCAACGGAAGGTGGCGGTGGGTACTCAAATAACCAAACTCAGATTTGAAGAGGTTGACTTTGGATGTTAATACAGCAGAGCGGTACATATCAGCAAGTGGTGCATATGGAAAGGGTGCATAAAACGAAACTTATCCGCAACTCCTTTCTTAAGTGATGAACTAGCATATCACTACCCAATATTATGAACATTTTCATAAGTCCTTCCTAACTCGGGGTATGAAAGTAAACACTTACCCAATTGCCTACCATTGAGGTCAGTAATACACTCTACATAGGCCCATTCATTATAACTAAGGATGTGAAACTAAACACTTACCAAACTGCCTATCACAGAGGTCAGTGGCATACTCCACATAGGCCCATTCATCACTATTATATTAATTTACATACATTAATATTGGCAAGTTTCGTTTTATGCTCCCAGTCTCTTTATGGATAAACCCATTTTTTTCTCGTATTTCGATATTCTGAATGAACCTTATTTATTTTTTCTCAGAAATATATATATATTTTTTTATGATAATGCCGATATCAGTGGGACTTCATCCCAACTCAAATTTGAAACCTTGCCTACCTCAAGTGGGTGAATTTGGTAACACCGATTTCTTGGGTAGGCTGTGAAAGGGGGGGGGTGCATAAAACGAATCTTAACCTTCGTATTTTCTTCATTTTTAACAGTTACTTCCTTGTGGTACCATCAAACATGTTATGTTTACGCTATTATATCTTGGAAAATGATCAGCCATTGATCAGGACAGGAATTCCCGACAAGGCCAATCTGACCCAAAGCCGTAGTGTGTTTTTGCCTGCTCGGAAAGAGTGATATCAGTAGCCTCTAATAAGGCTATGAACATACCCTAAGTCCTCAAGAGAGTCCAAAATATCGTTTTCCATGGCACCGTTATATATATATATCTTATGAAGATATGCTCTAAGTAATGAAGTCTTCTTCGGCTGCCGGTCGCGAACCTGACAGCATCCACGCCTGCTACAATGCCAGGGTTGCCATACTTTTCATAGACCCAAATATCACTAACCTCAACAACAGTTCGTGAAAGACTACCATATCATGACCACGACATAAATATATGTCTAAAAGAATCTAAAAACGTCCCATTGACTACAACTGACGTGTTAGGATTTTTTTTTTATCAGCCTGCAACATATGAATTATAACCATCTGGACCTAATTGAGAGGAAAACAACAAAAATTATGTAATAATGGTAACCTTGAGTTTCTTCTTTTCACTGAAGTTCTTCAGCTTTCCCGCTAAGAAATCACTCTCCCAATTCAATTCAATTAAAAAAATTATTGACAATAGGCAATTACATCAAATGAAGCTTGTTAGCAAGCTAACAAGCCCGCCCCACAACTAAAAAAAAAAAAAAAAAAAAAAAAAAATAAAAATATATATATATATATATATATATATATATATATATATATATATATATATATATATATATATATATATATATATATATATATATATATATATATATATATATATATATTATATATATATATATATATATATATATATATATATATATATATATATATATATATATATATATATATATATATATATATATATATATATATATATATATATATATATATATATATATATATATAATATATATATATATATATATATATATATATATATAAATATTTGTTCTTCAAAGCAAGCAATAATGACAATGAAAATTACAATAATATTAACAATACTAATAGATACACAATAAGACAATTGGTCATTTCAAACAGTGAACTATGCCTATAGCAAATATACTGAGAAAATAGATAAACTAAGTTCAAACTGAGAAATTTTTTTCATATCGTTCATTCGTCACAAGCAAAATCATGTACTGACCACGTGGACAATTATTATTGAGAAGAACTCTCTGTTTACACAAATTAATCAACGTTATCATGCCTACATCGCTCTCCAGTGGGTAATTACCTAAATGTGCTTACGGGAAAGAGCCCCATGTTCGTAACACCTCGTCTCCTGGTTGCTTTCATCTGTTTTCGCCCAGTAATACTTATCATATTTATTGTGGAGGATTTCCTGTGTGTTATTACCCTTCGATCTTATAACCCCCTAAATTCGGAAATCCTGACACGGCTTCAGTAGAGGCCTACCACAATCTCAAATTTAAATCCTCTACCAATAAAATATAATTAATATTACATGCATAGACATACATGCAAATATATTATAAGGGGGTTTATGAACTGTTGATATGTGAATATTTAAATAAACTCTCCTCACCTTAAATTAAAATTTCCTCATACAGAATAATAAATTTTCTAACATACATTATACCTACGAGTGTTCAGTTAAATGAGCTCATGTAGGTGTAATTCATGCCAGAGAGAAATGGTTCGATAATGGGTGTAAAAGATCTAAGGAGTGGAGAGACAAATGCTGGAAAAGGTATAGGAGGAGAAAAAACATAAATGCCTGGCAAACCTACAAAAGAGCAAGAAATGACTACCTAAGTAAAAGGAGAGAGGCAGAGAGAGATTATGAGAGGGACATCACCAGGAAGGCTAAGGAAAATCCCAAGCTTTTCCACAGCTTTATCAGAGGAAAACTGAAGGTAAAAGAACAGGTTTTAAGGCTAAAGAGAGCGGATGGAAGCATCACTGAGACGGATGAAGAGATCTGCAAAGAATTGGACAAGGAGTTTCAGTCAGTATTTACAGTAGAAAATACCCCACCCCCTCAGATTGCAGTGATAGAAGCTCAAGGGCCGGTATTAGAGAACATCAACCTTACAGCCACAGAGGTATGCAAAGCGCTGATGGATTTAGATGTTCATAAAGCTACAGGTCCCGATGACATATCCCCTCATGTGCTTAAAAATGCGCAAGCACAATATCAGTGGCACTAAGTATAACTTTTTATTTCCATTTTACAATGGGTATTCGTCAGCCAGGACAAGCCCCACCCCCCACTGTGATGTCCACCCCAGCAGTCCTGCCAGTAAACAGCTTAACCTCGGTCTTGGACGGGGACCGATCTTTCGACCTCGTGAATGCGAAGCCAGCGCGTTACCACTGTACTAGCCAGCAGTACAGGGCACAGGAGTCACTGGAGTCACTGGAGTCGGGGAGATTCCAAGATGCTGGAAACAAGCAAATGTGATACCTATCTTCAAAAAGGGAAGGAGGGATACGGCTCTGAACTATAGACCTGTTTCCTTGACCAGCATAGTTTGCAAAGTTATGGAGAAACTACTAAGGAAACATATCTCTCTTCACTTGGAATCCTTCAACTTTTTGTCAGTGAGGCAACATGGCTTCAGAGAAGGTAGATCAACAGTAACAAACTTATTAGAATTTTATGATGAGGTAAGCCAAATCTTACAGGAAAGAGAGGGCTGGGCAGATTGCATATTCCTAGACTTCCAGAAAGCGTTTGACACTGTTCCACATGGGAGACTTATTAGGAAGCTGCAATCAATGGCTAGAATAGGTGGAAATGTTTTGGAATGGATAAAAACTTACTTAGAAGGAAGGGAACAGAGGGTTAGAGTAAGACACTCAGTGTCTGAATGGAGAAGAGTTAGTAGTGGAGTTCCACGGGGTTCAGTTTTAGGGCCACTTTTGTTCCTTGTATATGTAAATGACCTACCAGAGTCTGTAAATTCATTCATGAATATGTTTGCAGATGATGCAAAGATTGTGAAGAAAGTAAAAAACGAGAACAATGGTAGAGAACTTCAGGAGGATCTAAATAATCTGCATGAGTGGTCAGAAAAGTGGCTAATGAAATTCAATACTTCAAAATGTAAGGTAATGAGAATGGGTACAAGTGCAAGAAGGCCCAAGCTTGACTACTCGGTGGCTGGAGTACAACTTCAAGAGACAGAAAATGAGAGAGATCTAGGAGTAAACATACTGGCAGATTTGTCTCCAGAAATACATATAAATGGCATAGTAAGGGCAGCATATGCATTCTTATCAAATGTAAGGGTAGCCTTCAGGCACATGGACAAGGAAATGTTCAGAAATATTTATGTAACCTATGTGAGGCCAAAACTCGAATATGCAGCCCCCTTTTGGAATCCGCACTTGAAAAAGCACATAGCTAAGCTTGAAAAAGTTCAAAGACATGCCACGAAACTGGTGCCAGAAATACGCAATCTCAGTTATGATGAGAGGCTGAGGGAATTAGACTTACCATCACTCGAAACTAGAAGAGTGAGGGGGGATATGGTGACATTCTTTAAATTCCTTCATGGTTATGATAGAGTGGATAGGGATCGATATTTTGATATGGCTGGCTCTAGAACTAGAGGTCATAGTTTGAAGCTTCGTAAGAAAACTTCTTCGCAGGATGTAAGGAAATACTTTTTCAGTGTAAGAGTAGTTGATAATTGGAATTCGCTAAGCGAGGAGGTAGTTAATGCTATCTCAATCCATAGTTTTAAGGACAGGTATGATAAGTATCACTAAGTCTAAAATGGAACCGATCAGGAGACGGGAAGATACGAGCTTTGGGCTCTTTCCCGTAAACACAATTAGGTAATTACAATTAGGTAATCACGTAGTTATAAATATTGTTAGAAATACAATACATCTGTACTCATCTATCCGGATAACCCTGATGTCGTCAGCAAGCACGGGACTCCGAATCTTCTTCTGATCCACGTATCTCTATTACGTGTTCTACTTGAGTGTCTTGTAACGTTTCACGAGAGCAACTACTTATAAACTTATAAGTACTGTCAATAAACACAGTAAAAATGAGTGCCTCGTAGCATCTCACAACAGCAACTAATTATAAACTTATAAGTACTGTCAATAAACACAGTAAAAATGAGTGCCTCATAGCATCTCACGACAGCAACTAATTATAAACTTATAAGTACTGTCAATAAACAGGAAAAAAGAATGCCTGGTAGCATCTCACGACAGCAACTTCGTTTGTAAGGGTCCTTGATACTAGGACTAACCTGAGTTATGACTTGTTTACAACGGTTCTTTGTTCAACGAGGCAGGCGATGCAATAAGCGTTATCAAGGAGGTGAAGGGTTAATGGCTAATATCCATTAGTGACCTACATTCCATTCTCCAAGTCTGCTACAACCAGCCTTCATAATAAACTACACATTATACATACAACTATAAGTGTATACATGATAGAAATTAATAAGTACACATACTAAGCCTAAAAGTATACATTCATGCACTTACATTACAATAAAAGAAACTATATGCAAAACAACACTTACATAATGTACGTAGAAATAAACTGTCTTGAAATATATTCAAGACATCCTGGGCCCCTCCAAAAAAGAAAAAATGGGGGGTCTCTTCTTCAGTACTACAATTTATCATCTATGATTAAGCTTGCCCACAATTCTTCAACCCTTTGGGCAGCTTGACGTTCAGATCTTTCATAATTTGATGATTCCTCTTTGTATACTTCTGACAACAGATATTCCCATGAGAGCTTTTCAGACCAAGCTCTCTGAATAAGAATTTTTCCTCTTCTTAGTAAGGGTGATATTAGACCTAAGGGGTCCAAAAATATACCAGAAGTTTATGTTTGGTCAACACATCTTCTCTAGCCTTCAGACCTTTCAAAGGCAACTTGTCTGTATTAACATTCCAGATTAAACTAATGACTGTTTCTTTAGGAGATCTAGATTTTTCAGAAAGGCACTGACCCAGTACCCTTTGAAGTCTTGCATTGTTGGAATTCAATGCTTGTAGTGATATTTTGGCCTTTTCCCACTCTACATCTGCAGCATTGCATATATCAAACTGTTCCTCTTCACTGGTACACGCATCCAGTAAATTACCCACATGAACATTCTCCAATATTTCCTCCAACTGTTCTATTAGAGACTTCATTTGTCCAAAGGCACTCTGAAAATTGTGTGGGAGAGGAGTGTGGATAGGCTTCAAGGGAACAGAATCTGTAAAACTTCTAAGTGTAGTTTTATCTTTGTAATGCACTTCTTGCTTTACTCCAATACTCTCTGGCTCCCACAACTTATTAACAAGCTCTATGGCCTTCTCAATCAACAACTTATTAACAGGCTCTATGGCCTCTTCAATCAAAAACTTATTAACAGGCTCTATGGCCTCTTCAATCAACAACTTATTAACAGGCTCTATGGCCTCTTCACTCAACAACTTATTAACTGGCTTTATGGCCTCATCAATCAACTCTTGGGTTGTAGTAGGCAATAACTGTGTTCCTACTCGAATAACAAGTTGGTTTTGTACACTACTGGATCCATGCTGAGTATCGCGAGGAATATGCCCATACAACATGGCACCACCTGGTGTTTCCATCAAAGTATAGACATCCCACTTGTTAATGCCACTAACAAACTGACTAAAATGTAAGGCACCAATAACAATGCCAATGTTCTCCGGTACATCACTATAAATATCTTCATCAGCCAACTTGTGACCATTAGACTTTAACACATTTGCAGCCTTTGCTAGTCCTGGAGTGTGGATGCTAATTACCATGTCATCAACTACGAGTAATTTAACTCTGGCTCTTCTTTTCCCTAATTTGATAACTACATTTACAACAGGAAAACTTCCTTTCTTTGTCTCAGAACGAAATGCATCAATACCAAGAGACATTTCATCTATTGGGCTTAATTTAAGCCTTTCAGCTAATTCCCTAGTTATAAAGGAACACTGGGAACCTGTATCAAAGAATAATCTAGTATTTATCCAAAGATTTCCCTTTGAGCTGCTTATTTTTCCACTTGCAATAGGCAGAGCACATGAAGGTAAACTCGGCTTCACCATTTGCCTTTGTACTGCCTTCATAGTCATCATGTAGTGGCATAGTGTATTTTCTTTCTTTAGTTGGAGTGTTGTAGTGGTATGATATATGTCTTCTTTATTTATATATTAATTTATTTATTAATTGATATATATATTTTCACTTTATTTATTAATAATTTTTTTGTTGTTCTAAACTGATCCCTTAATTTTGCTTCTTTTTGTCATAACGAACTGTACGTTGTTTTGGTTTTCTGTTTTATGGCAACACTGACTCTGTATTGCCGCCTTTTTCGTCTAATGTGATACTTTTGGTCTGTTCATTTTCGATACATAAAATTGCTTGAAAATTAATGACTTTGGCCTATTTTGTTACCTTAAATGATATTGTGGTAATCTTGATATCATGTCAACATTAGAACTATAAAGTGGTGACCACCGGAGTGATAAGATATAGGAGTGACAAGATATAGGAGTGACCAGATATTTGTAATTGACAAGATAGGCCTAAGTGACAAAATTTCTTCAGCATCATACCGGTAGGCAAGGCCTAGGTTTCTTTCAGTATTTGTACTCCAAGATAAGCTGTCATAAACAATGCTGGATTCTGATGATGATAAGTCTAGTGCTGTCAGGTACATAGCAGTGAAAGCCCCTGCATTCATGGACACCTGCGTTTCAGGGTGGTCTTCTATTCTTGAAGCTCAATTTGGCTTAGCTAATGTGAAATCCAGTAAAACAAAATTTTTCCATGTGTTATCTGCCTTGCCCCCTACTGTTGTAGAACGTGTTCCCCAAGACACTTTAAATAGGAGAGACTATGATATAATTAAAGCATACTTCACAAATCTTTTTGAACAGACCAAGCCTGAACTTTTCAATGATTTGATAAGTAATACTGTAATGCATGGCAAGCCTTCAGTTTATTTAGAAGAAACTCTTAGAACTGCTTCTAAATTAGGAGTAACAGATGACCTAGTGAAACATAAATTCTTGCAAGCAGTTCCCAGTAGTATTTTGGCATTTTTAGCCTCTCAGCAAAATATGGATTTACCAGCTTTAGGCAAGCTTGCAGATGAACTAGTGGTATTTTCTCAAAATAATGATAGGGCTAAACCCATCAATGGTGTTGATCAGTTGTCAGTTTCTCGTCAAGCTAGTACATCCCAGTATGTATCAATTTCCAAGAATCCACCTGTAGGCCTAGGAGTGCTACCGTTCCATCAAAATCAACGTCAAAAAGTTTGTCGTGCCCATTTATATTATGGAACTCGGGCTAAATGGTGCAAGCCGTGGTGCCAATGGCCGAATAAATCTCAAAATATCCAGATGAAGGATTCTTCTAGAGCGCCATCCCCAGCATCAACGTCTAGGTCCTCGTCGCCCGCACGAAATTTTCCTAGTTCGGAAAACTAATAAAGCAAAAAGAAGAGAAAATTGTAGCTATGGCCACTTCTGTTCTGCCACTTCTACAGGTTGTAGCCAAAATTGGTTGTAGTGACATGGTCTTCACTGTGGATACAGGAGCTGCAGTCTCCATTATTCCATATAAGTATGTTTCAGAAATTTTATTAAGGCCAACAGCAGTTAATATATCTACGGCCACTGGTGAGTCAATAAAAGTTTATAGTGAAATTATTCTTGACCTTGATATTCAGCAGTTGCGCCGTCGATTTAACTGGACATTTGTTGTTGCAGATGTATGTACACCTTTATTAGGTAATGATTTTCTTTGCAATTTTGGTTTGCTTATTGATTGTAAGAATAAAACTTTACATGACAATATAACACAATGTTCTGTAAAAGGTGATATTGCAAATCATAATGTTTCTTATGTGATTAATAATTTGAACTAGTTACCTGATTCTGTACAAAAGTTGTTCCAAGATTTTCCCTCACTCTTGTCCTGTGTTAAGCCTCTTACAGCTAATAATTCTTTCAAGAATTCTAATGTTTTTCATTATATAGATACAGGGAGTTCTCCTCCGACATTTGCTAGATGTCGTCCATTGGCTTCAGACAAATATTCTGCCGCCAAGGAAGCATTTAAGCAGTTGTTGGATATGGGAATTGTACAACCCTCTAAATCACCTTGGGCTTCACCCATTCATTTAGTTCCTAAACCTAAGCCAGGAGAGTGGAGAGTATGTGGTGATTTTAGGCAACTTAATACTTTGACCAAGCCAGATAAATATCCTTTACCACATATTAGTAGTGTGTCATTAAAGCTGTACAAGAAAAAGATATTCAGTAAAATTGATTTGTTAAAAGCCTATCACCAGATCCCTATGAATCCTTCAGATGTTGAAAAGACAGCAGTAACCACACCCTTTGGGCTATTTGAATATTTATATATGCCTTATGGTCTTCGGAATGTCCCTGCCACTTTTCAGCGTTTGATGGACAATTTATTTAGAAACCTTGATTTTGTATTTATTTACCTGGATGATATTCTGATATTTTCAGAGAATACAGAAGAGCACAAGAAACATTTGTCTATAGTATTTGAAATCCTAAGCTCTAATAATCTTAAAATTTCTATTGATAAATGTGAATTCTTTAAAAATGAAATAGAATATTTAGGATAATTGATCACTGCTAATGGTTTAAAACCTGGTTCTCATAAACAGACAGATATTGTTGATTTTCCTAAGCCAGCAGATTCTGCTGCCTTACGTAGGTTTATAGGCATGCTCAATTACTATAGACAAATAGTACCGCATTTTGCTGATGTTGTATATCCTTTGACCGAATTAATTAGATTACAACCTAAATCTAAAGAACTAGTATTGTTATGATATAAGTGATCTAATCCTTTATTTATAATAAGGTTATTCCCTTTATCGCACCTCTTTTGTTTTCATTGTACTTCTACCCGTTGTTGGTTTGTAATGTTTATATTGATTGAGCCGACCGGCACCCATCTTGCAACAATAAACTGGAAGCCATGATATATGCTCATTATTAATACAAACCTTTACATTTGGCGATGAGTGAACCCACCATGGATATGGGAAACCTCTCGAGTTTATTATATTACTGGCTTAAATAGATTCGCCTTGCAAGATTTCTGGTAGGTGCCAAATGTTTTGTTTGCCGACACCGGGATTAGGCTACCATGGCTATGCCTAATTGGATCCTGGCTTGATGCTGCATGATTCACCTCGACTAAGCTAGTGTTGGATTTAAGCCTAGGTGCCCTGTATGATGTGGCTGCAGTTTTGGGCGCATGTTTCTTCAAGCCTAGCATACGTTTTTGCTACCCTAGCATATCGAATTGTCGGTTGTTTGGGTGCTACATTAGCCTAAGTGTTTGTGGATACTGGTAATATTACAGAATAGGTCCACAATGTCGTCGTCGTTGAATCAGATTAGAATTGATTGTTTTAATCCATCGAAAATTTCCTTGGAATTATGGCTAAGCCTATAAGTGGCACATTTTAGTAATTTAAATGTCACTGAGGCTGACGAGAAAAAAAATCTCCTGCTTGTGTCATTGGGTACTGATGTTTTTAGTGTTTTAGGCAATCTTTGTGCTCCTGATTTGCCCCACACAAAGTCTTATGCAGACTTGGTTCAGTTATTGAAAGGTTATTTTATTGTTAAGCCTTCTTATCACAGAAGTTTGCTAGCCTTCCAGCAAAGAAAAAAAAGGAAGGATGAGAGTGTAAAAGAATTGTATGCTGATTTAAAGGCTCTTGCAAAGCACTGTAATTTTGGCAACCAATTTGATGGTAGAGTAAGCGATCAGTTATTTATGGCTGTAGATGCTGAAGTTTATTTTTCAAATTTAGTGGCTCTCAACATAGATCTCCAAGCAATGACCTCTGAGGCTATTTTGGAGAGAATTTTGAACATGGAAAAAGCACTTGTAGGTGAGAAAGATGAGGTTCAGTCACAGGTTCAGGTTGTAAGAAGAAAATATGTAGGTTTATCTTGTCAACATTGTGGTTCCTCTCATGACAGCTTTTATTGTAGATTTAAGCATTTATCATGTTATAATTGTCATAAATAGGGTCATTTACAGAAGGTTTGTAAAGAAGCCAAAAGAGAGAGTGGTTATAGTACAGCTAAAGGTTCAAATAAACCAAGCAAGAAAGATTTTAGTAGTAAACCTAAGTTTAATAGTAGGAAAACTGTAAAGATTGTGGATGATCAAGATGTATCATTAAGTGATAATGATGATGAGGATGATAAAGTGTTAACTGTCAGAGATAAAATCTATGCTGTTCATGCTGAATAATTTTATTTTTCTGTTAATAAGATGCAAGTTCCTTTTGAGGTTGATAGTGGTGCTACTGTTTCAACTTTGAATAAAGATTGGGTTGAGAAGTTGAATTTGAAAGTTGAACAAAGTAAGAAACCCTTGCAGGCTTATGATGATTTTAAAATAAAGGTTTTGGGAAAAGTGATTGCTCCTGTTGTGTATAATGGATATAATGTATCACAAGTCTTTTATGTTGTTGGTTCAAAGAATACAAATGTATGTGGTAAAAATCTAATGAAACAAGTTGGTATTTATTTAGCAGGATTAGATGGAAGTACCAAGGTTGACAATGTTCATAATGTAAGTGTTGAACAAGTGTTTGAAGATTATAATGTTAATGTAAGCAAACCTATTTCTAGCACTGTAGCTAAAATTCATTTAAAGAGTGATGCTATTCCAAAGTTTGTAAAAGCACGTACTGTTCCATTTTACCATAAAGAGATGGTTGAAGTGGCCATTGATAAACTTGTAAGTGAAAATATTATAGAATCTGTTTCTCATAGTGAATGGGCTGCGCCTATTGTACCTGTGTTAAAAGAGAATGAGAAAGAAATTCGCATATGTGCAGATTTTAAGCATTTGAATAAGCAATTACAATGTGATAAATACCCCTTGCCTAAGATTGATGAACTTTTGTGCAGTGTTGGCAAAGGCAAAATTTTTTTCTAAGATTGATTTGAAGAATGCATATTTGCAAATACCTGTTGAAGAACAAAGTCAAGAGTTTTTAGTTATTAATACACACAAAGGAATGTATAAATACAAGAGGTTGCCCTTTGGCTTGTCCTCTTCTCCTGGTATTTTTCAAAGATTTATTTCACAGATCTTATGTAATATTGATGGTGTTGCTGCATATATGGATGATATAGTTGTCAGTGGTGAAACTAAAAATGAGCATGATGAGAGACTCAAGAAAGTTTTAAATGTGTTGCAATCTCATAATGTACAGATAAATAAGAGTAAAACAGTTTTAAATATGGAATGTATTGAATATTTAGGTTACTGTATATCAAGTGAAGGAATAAAACCATCCCCAAAGAAGGTTTAAGCAATTTTGGATGCTCCTTGTCCTACCTCAGTAGCAGAGGTCCACTCATTTTTAGGGGTGATTACATTTTACTGTAGATTTATTAAAATTTTTCAACTAAATCAGCTCCAATGTATGATTTATTGAAAAAAGGTGCCAAGTTTAAATGGACAAAGATTGAACAGAATGCATTTAAATGTCTTAAACAAGATTTTGTAGACTCTAAAGTGTTAGTAAATTTTGATGGGTCATATCCCTTGATTGTAGAAGTTGATGCTTCTCCTGTTGGTGTAGGATGTGTGTTATTGCAAAAGGTCAATGGAGTAGAAAGACCTATTTATTTCGCAAGTAAGAAATTGAGTGGTGCTGAGATGAAATATTCACAGTTGGATAAAGAAGGATTGTCTTTGATTTTCGCTGTCAAAAGATTTAGATATTTTCTTTTGGGTAGAAAATTTATGGCCAGAACGGACCATAAACCACTTTTAGGATTGTTTGGTAAAGATAAGCCAATTCCTCAGAATGCCAATTCTAGGATACAAAGATGGGCTTTGTTACTTTCTCAATATGACTTTGATCTAGTGCATAAACCTGGAAAGGAAAATGTTATTGCCGATGCACTTAGCCGTCTTCCAGTAGAAGATGAAATTCAGTCTGGGATTCCTGCTGAGTATGTAAGATTAGTGGAATTGCTTGATTTTGATGAAATTTCTTATAAGGTAATTAGACAATATAATAAGAAAGATAAAGTGATGTCTCAGTTAATTAATTGTCTAAGATTTGGTTGGTCTAAAGAAAATAATTTGTTACTCATGGAATATGGTAATGTTAAAGATGAATTGTCTCTTCATAATGATGTAGTGTTATACAGGAATCGTATTGTAATACCTGTAGAGTTGAGGTGTAAGATATTGACCCATTTACATAATGGTCATAATGGAATAAATGCCATGAAAGCAGAGGCTAGGAAATGGGTTTGGTGGCCAAAGACTGACCAAGACCTTGCAGAGATGACAAAGAATTGTAATATTTGTTTTAAGAATTATAAACAACCACCAGCTAATACTTTGTCATGGCCTAATACGGGAAAACCATGGTCTAGGGTCCATATGGACTATGCAGGTCCTGTTGATGGTAAATATTTTCTAATTGTCATTGATTCTTATAGTAAGTTCTTAGATATACAGTTCTCTAGTTCTGCAACTTCTGGTGTCACTATAAATCACCTAAGGAAAGTATTTTCTAATTTTGGCTTGCCAGACATGATAGTGTCAGATAATGCTCCTAATTTTGTATCACAGGAAATGAAGGTGTTTTTGCAAAAGAATGGTATAAAACATGTTTGTCCTGCCCCTTATCATCCAGCCTCTAATGGTCTTGCAGAAAGAGCTGTAAGGACATTTAAGGAGGGTTTAAGAAAATTTAAAGAGGGAGATTATACTACTAGAGTTTGTCGTTTTCTTTATAACTATAGAAGAACTGTACATTCTGCTACAGGAAAAGCTCCTGCAGAGATTATGTTTAATAGAAATTTCAGAGGTACTGTAGATGTAAAGCTGAAAGAAAGTAAAGAATGTAATGATAGTCTTTCAAATGAAGAAAACATGTACAAAGTTGAGGATGCTGTGTTTGCACGTAACTATGGTAAAGGTCCACTATGGGTGGAAGGTAGAATTGTAAAAGTAGTGGGTTTAAGAAATTATAAAGTGCAAGTACATTGTTCAGGGAATATGATATGGAAAAGACATTCTGATCAATTGATGCAAAGATATTTTGGAGATTTCAATCAGTCTAATAATGAAATGTTGAATAATGATTACGATAATCCTGTTGTAAGTGAAATTGAAGCTGATAATCCTGTTGTAACAAGTGTTCCTAGTGAATTAACAACCAATTCTAATATTATAGAAACAAATGGTGTACTTTCAAGAGATGTTATTAATGTACCTTCAAGAGATGTAAGTAACAGTGCATGTGATGAGTTACCTATACAGACTCCAGTAGTGAGGTCTCAGAGAAATATCAAGCCCCCTGATCGTCTTAATTTGTAAATAGTGTTTTGAACTCCTTATATAGAATTTTCATGTGTGCCTTGTTTTAAGAAGTTGATGATTTATTTTTTATATGTGATGTATTGCAAATTCTAGGGGAAAGGAATGTTATGATATAAGTGATCTAATCCGAAATTTATAATAAGGTTATTCCCTTTATCGCACCTCTTTTGTTTTCAGTGTACTTCTACCCATTGTTGGTTTCTAATGTTTATATTGATTGAGCCGACCGGCACCCATCTTGCAACAATAAACTGGAAGCCATGATATATGCTCATTATTAATACAAACCTTTACAAGTATGGAATTCGGAAGCAGAATCTGCCTTTGTAAGTGCTAAAGAGTCACTTAACAATGCTTGTACCATTGCATATTTCACTAGTAAGTGTAATTCTCCACTGCATCTGGTGACTGATTGTTCCCAAGTGGCAGCTGGAGCTGCGTTACACCAAATTCAGGACGGTAAATTTGTCCCTATTGAATTCTTTTCAAAGAAATTATCAGAAACTCAGAGGTGTTATTCTACTTTTGACCGAGAACTGCTTGCTGCGTATCTGGCTGTACTAAAATTTAAACATGTAATTGAAGGACGTGAAACCGTTTTATTTACTGATCATAAACCCCTTGTTTTTGCATTTAAGAATCCTCATGCAGCCAAGTCAGATAGACAGCAACGATATTGGTCTTTAATTAGCGAGTGTATATCAGATGTTGTACATATCAAGGGTGCGGACAATGTTGTAGCAGATTGTCTTTCCAGACCATTACCTGTATCTTCTGTCTCAGTGGACTTACATGATTTAACCAGTATAGCTGAGAGCCAATCCACTGACACAGAAATTCTTAATTACAAAGAGAGATTGAAAATTTTCAAAATTCAGAATCATGACTTATATTGTGACGTGTCAACACCCCATCCAAGACCATTTCTTCCCTTAGCTTGTCGTAAATCAGTATTTCAACTTATGCATAACATTTCACATCCAGGAGTCAAAGGTACGTTGCGCCTTATCAAAGCTAGTTACTTTTGGCCTAATATGGATCGAGATATTCGAAGTTGGACTAAAGAGTGTACTTCTTGTCAGCAAGTTAAAGTGCACCGCCATACCCGTGCTCCTATTACAAATTTTACAGCACCTTTTGGGAGATTTGAATTTGTACATTTAGATATTGTTGGTCCTCTCCCTCCTAGTAAAGTCCCTGGCCAATCTTTTACAGCACCAGAACAATACGTTCTTACCTGTATTGACAGATCTACTAGATGGTTGGAAGCCATCCCCATCACAGATATTTCTGCTACCACTGTTGCTTCTGCTTTTATTAAAGGTTGGGTATCTCGTTTTGGAGTGCCATTATATGTTTTTACTGATAGAGGTGCTCAGTTTGAATCTGCATTATTTCAGCAACTTTCCTCTATAATTGGATTTCATAGACTGCGTACCACTTCATATCACCCTCAATCCAATGGCATGGTTGAAAGATCACATAGAGTATTGAAAGTATCTCTGATGGCACGTAAATATGATTGGCTTGCTTCTTTACCAATAGTACTTTTACGTTTAAGATGTGTCCCCAAAGAGTCTGGAGTTTCTCCATTTACTTTGGTGACAGGAAGTATGCTACTTAGTCCTAAAATCATGGTAACAACTGAAATTCCTTCTTTTGCACAACAAAAAGAAATTGTCTCTGAATTTGCATCCCGAATGCGTGAATTAGATTTTTCTGAATCCTCTTATGGATACCTTCATTCATCCTCTGTTAAACCTTATGTTCCAAAAGATCTTGAATCATGTACACATGTCTGGGTTAGAGTGGATCGTGTACGTCGCCCTTTAGAGGCTCCCTACTTTGGTCCACTTGAAGTTGTGGAACGTGGTGATAAATATTTTATTCTACGTCAGCTTCCTGGAAATTTAACTATTGTATCTGTAGATAGATTGAAACCTGCCTCAATACCAAAAACTATCAGTTCTAATGAGACAGAACCAACTGTAAATAATGATTCTGTGCCAGAGGCTGTCAATTCTGATGTGATGGAACCAAGTGTAAATAAGGATTTTTCTGATTCTAATTCCACAAATGACACAGATTCTGATACATTAATTCCTAGTAGTGCATCTATTCCTGAAAATATTGATAATGAAGATGCTATTGAAGAGAAAATACCTCAATCTGTTGTTACGAAATCTCGTCGAGTTAGATTTAATCGTAACCCTGATTATGTATATTATTAATTTGTATTTTTGTATCTATGTCTCCACATATATATTATATATCTATATTTTCTATTATCAGTGTTAAAAACTAATGTACTCCTGTACTGGCAGGGGAGTGTTGTAGTGGCATAGAGTATTTTCTTTCTTTAGTTGGAGTGTTGTGGTAGTATGACATATGTCTTCTTTATTTATATATTAATTTATTTATTAATTGATATATATATTTTCACTTTATTTATTAATAATTTTTTTGCTGTTCTAAACTGATCCCTTAATTTTGCTTCTTTTTGTCATAACGAACTGTACGTTGTTTTGGTTTTCTGTTTTATGGCAACACTGACTCTGTATTGCCGCCTTTTTCGTCTAATGTGATACTTTTGGTCTGTTCATTTTCGATACATAAAATTGCTTGAAAATTAATGACTTTGGCCTATTTTGTTACCTTAAATGATATTGTGGTAATCTTGATATCATGTCAACATTAGAACTATAATCACACCAACATGTTTCTTGTCCTTTTCTGAGTCAGAATGTTCTTGCTCATTGCTTGACTCATCTAAATTTGAACCATTTCCTGACTGTTCATTCAGAAATGTAGGTTCTTCAAACCCTCTACGAAATTTTGACTCTTGTTCATAACACAAGGCCGCATGATGACCATTTTTCTTACACTTCTTACAGTTTAACTGAGTGTAACATTCATTTGCATAATGCCCTGAATGAGTACATCTCAGACATATGTTATTGTCTCTCAATTTGTCTCTGCGTTCTTTTATGCTAACTACTTTATTACACTGTTCAGACTTATGACCTTGCCAACCACAGAATACACATTCTGTTTTACTATTTACTACCTTTGCAGTAGCACCATAACTACCCATATTCTTTTTATAGGACTGGGTCTCATCTCTCTGGGAGGTTTGGGTCTCTCCCTTTGTGTTATCTTTAGTGAAGTTGCCTTCTATATAATATACATATTTTCCCAGTTCCTTCAAGAGGGTTTCAAATGTAGGATATTTTGTGTCTATTTTCATGCTAATCCAGTTCTCAACATCTGGCAATTTCATCATCACGAGTTCTGAAAACACCCAATCAGTGTTCTCCATGTCTTTATAATTTTTCAGACTTCAAGTAATGGCTTCTATTTCCTGCTTGAACTTAAAAAGTGACGAATAATTAGAAGAGGGAGTTGGTAATTTTACCAATTTCCTCATTTAATTTCGTACAATTCTGTCCTTACTGGCATAAACAGCTTGTAACTGTTGAATGCATTCATCATAACACTCACTAGCAACAGAATATCCCTTTATGGTGTCTTTTGCATCTCTTTTAAGGGCATTTCTCAAGATGGTAAACTTTGCCATAGTTGCCATAGAAGCACTATGTACTAAACTATCAAACGTATCCCAAAACTCGTTCCATTCATCATAGTTTCTAGAGAACTGTGGTATTTTTACTTCAGGAAATTTAGGTGTGGGTTGCCCACTGGGGAGGCTTGAACTCTCGGAACTAGGAGCTCTAGTACTCTTCATAGTTCCTAACTTACGAATCCGTTCTAGGACAGCTAAGCTAATATTATTTACTGTTTCAGCTAGATTGTCATGTTCTGTATCCTCCTCTTCAGAATCCCTTTTAAGGGGCTTATACTCGACATATTCTTCATATTTCCTATCATATCTTCCGAATCTTTCTGTTAGCGTATGATGACATCTTTCTAAATAATTAACAACAAGTTTCTCATCATCTTTGGCAAGTTCTGTTTGACACTGAACACAATCACGTTGAACCAATTCCCGAAGGCGTTTTAATGCCCCAGGTTTAACCGACATATTGAGAAAGCAAATAGAACATAAAACAACAAACAAATAGTTGATGCAATTTTATCATCAAAGAATCCACGATCTTCCTTATGCATCCACAATGCAACGAACAACCACTCTGTAAAGAGTATCAAAGGACAATCTTCCAAAATTTCAAGATAATAACATACAGTTATTTAATTCCGTCAATTATGACGCCAATCCTCAAAGTGTAAAACACACTTTTCATCAATTAAACGACAATGTTAAGTCAGCAACAGTAAATGGAAAATGTAATGGAAACCACATTGTTCCTCAAATAAACGACACTGTGCACCTAGCAGTAGGTGGGTCACTATCTTCTGTTTATTTACGTAAGCAAAGGAATCAATACGACATTCTAGACATCGTTAAATGGGAAATATGTAAACACACAAATCCCTAAAAACCACTGTTCACCCAGCCGAAATTGGGTACTAATATCCAAATTACTTAATGGACACTCAACTACGAAAGTATATTTCGTTTCCACAGATAGAGAAACGCTTTATCCACGTGGGAAAGGGATTCTCTTATTTATTTCAACAACCACTTAAATTTCAAAGTTATATTTGCAATATTCATGCTAATACATGCAATGCTCCTCCCTGTTTTTGCTGAAATGTGGACGATTTTAACCGTAGAGTTTTACACTAACTTCTTACAAGGCGGGAGTTTATCTAGAATGTACACTATTTTCACCATTACCACACCAATTCTCATCCGGCTCGAAGGACCAAGCGCCGTGGAGGATTTCCTGTGTGTTATTACCCTTCGATCTTATAACCCCCTAAACTCGGAAATCCTGACACGGCTTCAGTAGAGGCCTACCACAATCTCAAATTTAAATCCTCTACCAATAAAATATAATTAATATTACATGTGAGACATCAAAGAAGAGGGGGAGTAGAGGGGAGAATAACTTCTCCCCAAACTGTTTTCCTTTTTTGATGTCGGCTACCCCCCAATTAAAGGGGGAAACAGCCAAGGTATATGTATGTATGTATTACATGCATAGACATACATGCAAATATTTTATAAGGAGGTTTATGAACTGTTGATATGTGAATATTTAAATAAACTCGCCTCACCTTAAATTAAAATTTCCTCATACAGAATAATAAATTTTCTAACATACATTCTACCTACGAGTGTTCAATTAAATGAGCTCATTCTGTACCTCACACGTAGTTATAAATGTTGTTAGAAATACAATACAATTGTACTCATCTATCCAGATAATCCTGATGTCGTCAGCAATCACGGGACTCCGCATCTTCTTCTGATCCACGTATCTCAATTACTTTTTCTACTTGAGTGTCTCGTAGTGTCTCACGAGAGCAACTACTTATAAACTTATAAGTACTGTCAATAAAAACAGCAAAAATGAGCGCCTCGTAGCATCTCACAACAGCAACTAATTATAAACTTATAAGTACTGTCAATTAACACAGTAAATATGAGTGCCTCGTAGCATCTCACGACAGCAACTAATTATAAACTTATAAGTACTGTCAATAAACACAGTAAAAATGAGTGCCTCGTAGCATCTCACGACAGCAACTAACTTTTTGTAAGAAAGTCTTATAAAACTCCCTTCGTTTGTAAGGGTCCTTGATACTAGGACTAACCTGAGTTATGACTTGTTTACAACGGTTCTTTGTTCAACGAGGCAGGCGATGCAATAAGCGTTATCAAGGAGGTGAAGGGTTAATGGCTAAAATCCATTAGTGACCTACATTCCTTTCTCCAAGTCTGCTACAGCCAGCCTTCATAATAAACTACACATTATACATATGACTATACGTGTATGCATGATAGAAATTAATAAGTACACATACTAAGTCTAAAAGTATACATTCATGCACTTACATTGCAATAAACGAAACTGTATGCAAAACAACACTTAAGTAATGTACGTAGAAATAAGCTGTCTTGAAATATATTCAAGACATTTATCTTTGAAACCTTGAATTGAGTTATATCAAAGTTCAAAGTTCAGACACCTTGCACTAAAGAGGCATATGACCTAATCAGAGAGTTTGAAGACCAACTCACCGAGTTTGGCTGCAAAATTAAGCCTAATGTACAGGGTGAATTTATCATCCACCCATCCTCAGCAGAAGCCGCAGAGAAGATCCGCAGCCTCAACTCACCTCACTTGGCAGAGATGAATCCTGCCCAAAAAAATAAGGAAGCCCATCCTCATTGGCTTCCCTGTAGCTTGGTCAGTTGACCTGCTAACCAAGCATACATATATTACAGCTGCCTCACGTTGCTCCTTCAAAATAGAGGGCCAAACCATCCCCTCAAAACAAGTTCTGGTCCACATCTGTGGTCCACCCCCTTCACTAGTAAATTTCGGCATCTGGGGCAAATTCAACAAACGAGACTACACTCCTAAACCACTGAGATGTTTCCGGCGTCAAAGATTTGGGCACCATAGAAATATTTGCCATCTCCCAGAGAGATGTGCAATCTGCAGTGGGAGACATTCCACTGACTGCTGCCTCAACAAATTTAAGGCCAATGAAGCAACAGTTGCCAAGTGCCCAAACTGTAAGGGAAACCATCACGCATGGAACAACCATTGCCCAGAAAGGCTGAAGAGGATTTCTCTAAGAGTTCCTCCCTCTGCCCCTGTCACCAATCACACCACCTCCAACTTCACCCCAGCTCCTCCCCCCACCTCCAATCCTTGGAAAAGGCCCCTTCCTGCCCCACTCACACCTAACCTCGCCACCCAAAACCCACCACACAACACCAACCCAGCTCCTAACACACAGATCACACCTCCTACAGTTTCCACCCCTACACCAACTCCATCCACCCCATCACACAACACTCACACTCCTACCATCCCCCCAAACAACTCTCACAACCCTACCATCCCCTCACGCAACACTCACACCAACACCTCCACCCCATGCAACACTCAAACACGCAATACAGTCACATGCAACACTCAGACCACACAAACACCCGCTCACCACACCAGGTCCCGGGACCCTAGACTTAAATCCCATACCCCCACACCTCAACAGCCTATCCAGACACCTTCCTCTGCCTCCTCTTCCCAACAGCACACCCTCTTCACAGTAAATGAGCTCACCAACATTATTATTCAAGCCATGCAGGCAGCTGTCCGACTCCTCAAAACCAAAGCCTCTCCTCAAGATGCCTACAATCAAGTCGTCGAAGTAGCCCACTCCGTTGTCGCCCAAGTCCTCGTCTCCAGAACCCACAACCAGCCTCAACAAATCACCACTCCTACCACCTCCACCTCCTTAAATCATCAAGATGTCTAATCTCGGGATCCTACACTGGAATGCCCAGTGTCTCATACACAAGGTACAACATCTTGAAGGCATTGCCAAGGCTGACAACATAGATGTCATCATGGTTCAAGAAACCCTGTGCATAGAACAAAACACTCCAAAAATCTCAGGATACAAAGGATTCTACCAGCACTGGTCTCCAGGAGAGAACAGAGGCAGCGCCACCTTCATCAGGAAAAACCTGTTATCCAAGGAAATAACCCGACCGGTCCACTTCGGCGAAGATGCCCACGTCCTTGCTGTTAACATCAAACTTCAGGGCAGCTGCATAGATCTGTACAACATTTACAGACAATAGGATGGTGACTTAGACCTGACTACCCTCTTCGGGCTAGCCAGTCATCGTGACTTGGTAATAGGAGGCGACTTCAACGTGCACCATCCAAGATTCAGGTATGAGCGCCCTTGTGCTGCAGGCAGACACATCATGAGCCTGCTGGACGACCAAGAAGACGTCCCCCTTCTCAACAATCATGAGCCAACTCATGACAGAGGTGGAATACTGGACCTCATCTTTGTCTCCAACTCCCTAAAGCAAGATGCCACATGGAGAGTTCATCCCCTAGTCACAAGTGACCACTACTGGATCCATCTCACGCTGCCAATTCCTGAAATCTTCCAAATCCCTGCTCCTCCCCCTCGATGGAATTTCAAGAAGGCCGACTGGGGCCGATTCCAGGAGCACCTCAGCAATAGGTTTTCAGCCTACACACCATCCAAAGACATCGACCAAGCAGAGGCTGAGCTAGTCTATGCCCTGCAAGCTACAGCAAACTCCTCCATCCCCCTCTGTAAACCACAACACACCACTCATCGGGACATATGGTACTACTGTGACAGAGTTAAAGAACTCAATCACCGGCTCAACGTCATCTGGAAAATGCACAGGAAACATCGCACTGAAGACTTCTACCGCACTCTCCAGGCAGTCAAAGAACATGTCCATGAAGAGACACGCAACATTAAGACGAAAAAATGGCTAGAGTGGCGTTCCACCCTAGATGCTCACACCTCTGTGGGCCAGATGTGGAGGAGCATTAACTCCTTTGCTAAAGGTAAACCTCTTAAAATCATCCCCCACAGGGGTCCTAGCTGGGCAGCAGAAGAACTCTCCGTCAAATTTGCGGATAGAGCAAGCTCCAACCAGCTCCCCATCACCACCAGAACAACTCTTCAGTACCTCACCACTGCAAGATGGGAAGAAATAGAAGAGGCCATCAACACTGAAGACAAAACAGATGCCCCATTCTCTCTGACTGAGCTACTAAGAGTAAGCAAAAGCTCTAAGAACACAGCCCCAGGTGCTGATAGAATCACATACACAATGATTCAAAATATGGGGCCCCAAGGGGAGCTTGCTCTGCTCTCTCTGATCAATTCGACATACACACGAAGAATCAGACCAGCCTCATGGAACACAGCAGACATTCAGCCCATCCCAAAACCACAGGACCCTGACAACCCTTGCCCCATCTCCTAAGCTGCCTGAGCAAGACGGCAGAATAGATGGTACTTAACAGAGTCCGCTGGAAATGCCCACCCTTCCCAGAAAACATGTTTGCCTACCAGCCGGGCTTAGGCACCTCAGAATGCATAGCCTCCATGCTATCATTTATCAACAACTGCCGTGGATGCATCGTTTTTCTAGACCTAGAGAAAGCCTTTGAACTAGCCAATGTGCCGGCAATACTCTCAACTCTCGTTTCAAAGCAGATCAAAGGTAACCTTCTCTCATGGATCAAGCAGAGTCTACAAAACCGTAGTGCACGAGT
>JAXCGZ010011451.1:0-40000 GCA_037179515.1 Halocaridina rubra
TCTCTCTCTCTCTCTCTCTCTCTCTCTCTCTCTCTCTCTCTCTCTCTCTCTCTCTCTCTGGCTAGTACAGTGGTAACGCGCTGGCTTCGCATTCACGAGGTCGAAAGATCGGTTCCCGTCCAAGACCTAGAGTTTAAGCTGTTTACTGGCAGGAACTGCTGTGGCAGGGCACCACAGTGGGGGGTTGGGGCTTGCCCTGGCTGACGAATACCCATTGTATTGAAATGGAAATAAAGGTTTATTATTATTATTATTATTATACTCTATATATATATATATATATATATATATATATATATATATATATATATATATATATATATATATATATATATATATATATATATATATATATAATTTACCTATCCAACTGCGTGTATGTGTGCGTGCGTGCACTAGCATGCGTTTGGATACAATCACAGTGGTATTCCATCACTGTTAACATTGGCTATTCATTATGACAGTGGTTTGGCAGGCGCTTAGATTCTCAGTTTCTCTGCTCCCTGTTTAACTGTATTATTACTATTTCAGTCATATTGGCCTTGCAACAATAAAACGCTAATATAACAGATTGGAGGGGACGCAGACAAGCGTGAATATTCCTTAGAAAAAGATGATTGCCTGAATCAATCTCTATTTGATCGAGATATTACTGTAATTATACACATATGGTGAGTCTTCCTAAAAGACTCTAACCTCGAGCTAGTGAAAAACATGTTACGACAAAACGCATATGAATATCTCCTCATTATTCCTCTAAGAATCAAGCAAATTGTGCGGAGCGTGGGGGTTGAGAATCCTCCTTTTTAATATTGACAAAGAAAATCTAAACAGAAACTTAGTAGCTGGTTCTCTCAATATTCTTTTCTGAGGGATGAGTGAAAATAAAAGGAGCGTGCTTTGTAGCATGTGTAAAATGAAAGGTGGATGCGTTTAGAGTGAAGCAAAAGTAAATAAACCCCATACATGAGTTATATGAATTGATAGATAGTTTTAGGTAGAATAACAATTGCTATAGTAGACACTTAAAAATCGTTATCAGAGATCCTATGCCAGCGTTTTTGAGATCATAATCCTTGGTATGACTGTACCTGCTCCATGGCTATTCAGGCCAAGAATTGGGCATACTGGTTATGCCAAGCCTCTTTTGATTTAATTTGTTCTACTTTTATTATGGCTAGATATCGCTGCACTGCTTAGTTTCGATTGGTTAAATGCAAAAATGAAACCACGAGTGAGGTTTGGGGAAACTGTAATATGAACACAGTGGCATTCAGATAGAATGAGTTCATTCCTAGTATAGCAGATATAAGCTGTAAGGTCTGTTTCCCTTTTAGACATTCTGTGGTGTAGTTGGTAGCGCGTTGGCTTAGTATTTATATGTCCAAGGTTCAAGTCCCAGTCGGGGTAAAAATGATTCATGTTTTCACATATGGTAATGTGCTTATTTGATAATTATTGGTCCCGAATGAGATTTGAAGTTGTAATAAATGCAAAAACGAAACCACGAGTGAGGTTGGGGGAAACTGTAATATAAACGCAGTGGCATTCAGATAGAATGCGTTCATTCCTAGTATAGCAAATATAAGCTGCAAGGTCTGTTTCCCTTTTAGACATTCTGTGGTGTAGTTGGTAGCGCCTTGGCTTAGTATTTATATGTTCTAGGTACAAGTCCCAGTCGGAATAAAAATGATTAACGTGTTCACATATGGTAATGTGCTTATTTGATTATTGCTAATTCCGAATGAGATTAGGAGTTGAATTAAATGCAAAAACGAAACAACGAGTGAGGTTGGGGGAAACTGTAATATGAACGCAGTGGCATTCAGATAGAATGCGTTCATTCCTATTATAGCAGATATAAGCTGTAAGGTCTGCTTCCCTTTTAGACCTTCTGTGGTGTAGTTGGTAGTGCCTTGGCTTTGTATTTATATGTCCTAGGTTCAAGTTCCAATCGGGATAAAAATGATTTATATATATATATATATATATATATATATATATATATATATATATATATATATATATATATATATATATATATATATATGTGTGTGTGTGTGTGTGTGTGTGTGTGTGTAAAAATGATTCATATATATATATATATATATATATATATATATATATATATATATATATATATATATATATATATATATATGTGTGTGTGTGTGTGTGTGTGCTCGCGCGTGCGTGCGTGTATGTGTGTGGGGGGGTGCCGCTTGACTGTCTTCTTCATCTCATGTAATGCTTACATGGCTTTGAAACCAGGCAAGGTCGAAGTACCTCCCTAGAGTGTTTCTTGAGTGGCAATGGAGGTGGATTTCTTGTCAGGTCTAGGTTTTATGAAGGGCTTGCAGGGCTGACATTTATACCGTTATGATGTATTAGCCAAGTAGTAAGCCAAGGCTTTGGCAGACACCACCAGTTTAGTCTGGAGGAAGATGGATGAGTCTGATAGTCTTCAGATCTCCTCATGCCCATCTGTGATGAAGGCAGCAGCTAAAGCACTAGTCGCCTGGTTGACTGAGCCGTCTATGTAGATAATGTGAAAAAAAATTCCTAGCAAAGGATTTTGTGTAAGTAGCTGTTCCTGAGGAAACTGGCTTAAAGTCTGGCAGGCTGGGGGCTTCGTTCTGATATTCGATGAATTGTTGTCCTATGGTGGAAGGCTCCTGTAACTATGGTAAGGAGTGTTTGGGTTTTTACATATGATATCTTCCACTACTCCAAGATCCTGGATTTTATTGCATGCTCTGGATTGTTGGATCATCTTTGTAAGTTGTTGGTGCAGATCTAAGGCTGCTTTGAAGCTCTTGGTGGTAATGTAGTGGCAAGTATATAAGGTAGTCTTCAGTAGGTCTCTATTTTGATCTGTGCCTAAGGCAGAAAAGGTAGGTTCTACTGAAAAAGTTCTCTATTCTTGTCCACATAGGAGCTTCCATAATGTTTCTAATGAATTTTGACTTGAATGACCTCCTTCTTGACATTTTGGGTTGGATCAAAGCCACAGTATGGGACTTACGTAGTGTAATAGACTTTTGATTGTATAAAGATGGAATGTTGTCTGAAAACTGTAATTTGCACTATGAAACATGGCTGCTATGATTGAAAGGATTGAATGTCACATTTTAATCAGTTGAATCTTAGGTATAAAGGTCATTGCACAATCTATGTAGACATCCAAGTATTGGTGCGTCATGACCCATTTTAGAGGAACTTTGTTAATGACCAAAGTGCTTCTTAGTCTGGATAGGCATATTGCAAGCGCTTTGGCATTTTTGAGCATTGATATTTAGAACTAAGCTCACAGAGGCTATTATGGATTATGTTAAGGCTTTTTGTGCTAGTCTTAAAGCATCACAGCCTCTAGTTACTAGAGCAAAGTCGTCTGCATAATTGAACAGTAGTGTTCTAGCTGGAAGGCGGATGCCAGTGTGTCTGTGTTAAACAGTGCAATAGGAAAGGGTTAAGGATGCCTCCTCGTGAAGCTTTAATGTCATGGAGCCTCTCTGGACACTAGGGTTTTCATGCATGGTGCTTGCCGAGGCAATTTGGGTAATGAGAGACGATTTCTTTGTTCACATTTAGTCGTTCAGTGTCATGCTCACTACTACACAACACTACTCAATGTGTAGGAGCAGATGGCCTTGTGGTGACCACATCTTTGGTGCCAAAAGAACCGCAGTATTTAAGGATTGTAAGACCTTAACTTAAAAGCGCCCCCGATGCCCAGTTTGATTTCCAAAAGGGAGTCCAGCAATGTGAATCAACACTTGTCTGCTGAGAAATTTCCTTTTACCCTTACTGTGTATCAACTGGCAGAAGTGACACAACCTACCTTGAGGAGGAGGTTGGTACTTGTGGCAAATGAAAAATTCTAAAGGACGTGTTAAGCTCAAGCAGAAGGACATTAAACAAGACCCTGATTCCCTCAGCAGTCTCACTGCTTGATGGTTATACCACAAATTCGTATGGTAGATGGGCTTGATTGTACACCTAATCTTAGTAAGCACTGACTCTAGCTTATTAAGAGCTATATGCCTTCATTGGGTAAATGGCCAAGACTTTATATTCTGATGTGGAGGTAACAGAATTAGGAGTGCACAGGAACTGTAGGAGCAGCTGGACATTGAAGTTTAGAAGTGGATATTTCCTGATTCATGGATGAGGAAGTTCTGTTTTGGTCCTCCATACCGAAATCCAGCATTCCTCAGGAGGACATATCATGCTCAACTTCTTTCAACGAAAGTGGGAGCAGAGGAGCCTGACAAAGGTATGGAGATTTAGCAAACTCTTACTCATACACTAGGGTTAGGTGAGTAGTCTTAGCAGTCTCCAGCCCTCTCAGATGTAGGGTGTGTGTCTGCCTAGCGTGTATGTTGCATGATGCTGCCTGTGTAAGTATAGTGTCCCTAATCAACTTTGTGCTGGGAGCAGAGATATTGAAGGCTGGTTGTCAACACAGGTTATGAGGACCTGCTTGTCCTCTAGTTCCTCTATAGCTGAAATAGCTGGCTACTGAGAATGTGCAGACCATTGTCAGATTGAGAAAGAGCTCAGGTACCGATCCAGAATCGCTAATGCAGACAATTACATTGGACATTTTTAGTATTTTCATTCATCTAAAAGTCCAGGAGACACAAAATTTCATGGAAGTAAATATTTGTGTCTGCCAATATGTCAACAGAGGTGTATGAAATTTGTTCTCTTAAAAGAACACCATGGACCTGGACCTGGGCAGGTGTTATTGCTTGTGAGTTTGAGCAAGGTGAGTAATGATTACGAGGTGGAAATATGAGTGTTGATGGACATAGGGGTAGTGCGTTTGGTTCCCTGGTGTGGGCTGAGAGTCCCAGGAGAGTGCTTTCTCCATCCTATTTCTTCACATTGGGGGGTGATTGCTGCTTTGAATAGACAAAGCTACCTATCCAACTCCCTGTATGTTAAGCTTAGGCATGTTGTAATCGCTGAAGATAGCTCTGTAATGGCTTCTGTTTGTTTTTCTATTTGCTTGTCACATTTCTTGTGAGAATCTCTTTATTAGTTTGGATATTGTGCTGATGGTTTTAAATTATGCAGTGCTTGAGGTGGTCCATTGTGCTACATTCCAGTGTAGTCTGAGTCACGCCAATATAACGCTGCTTACAGTCAGCTATCGGGCACTGGAATTGGTTTGTAAGACCATTCGTCTGAAGTATAGTGAAGGGAAGTCTTGGCTTGTTTTTTCACAATGAGGTTGCATGTTTTTGGATTTTTATATTATGGGTTTCAGCTTGCAGTGCATGCGTGGTTATGTCACTCCTAGGTGTGATCTCTTTTGTGGCCTTTTCATCTACACGGTATGCTGCTCTCATCCATTTCTTGTAATATATATTAATGTTGGTCAGTCAGTGGATCACTAAGCATCATTTTATTGAGTTCTACTTTATACATTCCTCTGTTTCTTCTATTTTGCAACCGTTTCTATTGAGGGCCTCAATGCTGCAGGGCATCTCAGCTTTTCAATTTCTCTATGCTAAGTAGCTTATCATAGCATGGTTGAGTTTTGCAGATATGATGCTTTTCTTATATCTCTCCAGACGCTTGCTTTTGGACTTCAGGCATAATCCATTGTTGGTACTTTTATTTAGATGGATGTTTCAACTTTTTCTTCTGTTCTAGTGACTGTTATGTCCTGGAATCCCAATTTGAAGTATGTTTCCATGTCATACTTAGAATGATGAAAAGGAAGTTATGCATTCCATGGTACTATCAGCATGCTGATGTGCAAATTTGTTTTAGTGGAAGGGATGGCACTTCCACCAAAGCCTGTTTAACACCATCTTTTATGCTGTCTTACATAGGCAGCTAAGGAGAAAGATGGGTCTAGGATTCTTTGAATTTCAGTCCTGATCCATCTATCTGGCCTAACCCTGTAGATCCAGGTAGGATTTATAAGATAGAGCTAAGTATTTCTTCCTAGGGCAATCTCATTTGGGTTCTTGTTAACTCATCACAGCTGGGTGAAGGGGCACCGATGCTGTCTTGTTCTCACCGTAGTCTTCTTTTATCTTATGTTCCGAGGTAATGGATCACTCTCCATGTACTGATAGGGAGTTGCTCTAAATCTTCCTTTCCGAAAATCTGATGGAGAACCTCTAATTCTCAATGCAACAATCCGTTTTGGGGATGATATTTAGTGTTGTTTTCTTGGCAATATGCTTTATCTTGCTCTGCAACTGTTCCAAAGATGTTTGCATTAGATTTTGAACATCGGTCATGCCATTTTATAATTTTAATTGCTCTGATATCAATGTGAACGTGTTCCATCTCAGCTTAGAGAACTTAGTAAAGTCTTTCAATCCCATACACCGTTTGGTTTCTTTTGGTGATGTTAAATTAGTTATTTAATTCCTTGACTCAGACATTGTAATACCACTTGCAAAGTAGAGTGAATTGGCATTTACTAGCTATAATGAAGTCAGCAGGTGCTTGGATGGATTTGACCAAGTCTTTTTTTTTTTTTTTTTTTTTTTTTAGGAATATTGTAGGTTTCTAAATTCCAATGAGGTGGCTGGGCTGGTAACACATCTTTATCAGGGATATTTAGCTTAAGGATGCATCACACAGTTATCACATGTGTTTGTTAACTCTCCATGCTGAACCCTGCATGAGGTAGTAGGAGATAAATGTGAGTTTGAGTATTCCTCTTTTACTATGAGTGGGTCTACTGTTGTTAAGCAGTGAATGATGTGTTGTCTTGCTTTGCAGGTATAGTTGCATAGGAACTTAGGGTTAGGATTTAAATCCTTGCTTCTTTAATTCCAGTTCAAGTTCACTTTCTAAGGACCTGTAGAATTTATTGATGATGATGTCTCTAATTTGTTGTTTGATGTTGGTGGACTGACCATGAATTCTCTCTCTGCAGTTAATTGGCTGATTAAAATCTTTGGAGTCTTGATGATCTTTTTATGAAAGAATGATGGTGCAGATTCTTAGTAAAATACTCCATAGAGACCTGAGGGTTATAAGCATCTCAATGGCATCTGAAGTGGGCTCAGGGGTTAAGGGAGGGATGGTAATTATTTTATTTTGGTTTTATCGTACTATTGTAGCCTGTTCGTCTATGATAACACTAGGAAAGTTAATTATAATAATATCAAATTTATAAGGAGTAATTTCTTGGAATTAATGAAAAACTCTTGATATTTTGATTGTTGATTTTAAATCTTAAATAACTCTTACTGAAGTCCATAAGGGATTTCCTAGACAGAAATCGTTTGCAAATAATATTTTTGTTAGACAAAGAGGCCACTATCCTGTGTTTTGTTTTCATCCTAAGATGAAGGGTGTGTCCTTCTTTTTAACCTTATATAAAGCACAGTATTTACAATTCATGGTGCAAATGACTGGAAATTCATTAATGGATCGGGGCAAGGGATCATATTGGTCTCTACCGTTGTTGATATATATAACATATTTACACTTTTCATCTTTTGATACATTAGTTATAGCTGCCCTTTCCTGGGAATAAGGGAGTTTATAAACTATCTGTTCTATGGATTCTGTTGAGAAGATTTGCATTAATTGTTTTTGGCATTGATTAAAGTCGTGTTTATAAAGTGGGTTGGATAACCTAATTTATTGAATCTTATATTTGCCTGAGTTGAAAGTTTTTAATCACTCCATTTCTAAATCAAGGAATTTTTCACATCACTAATAGTTTCACTGAATTAAGAAATGTATTTTGAATTACATTTCTGCTGATGAAGGCAGTAATCTTCGAAGGTTTTTTTTTAATTCATTATAATTTTTATTTAGAGTTGGGTTTTTCCATAAGTTTTTGTTATTATTATTATTATTATTATTATTATTATTATTATTATTATTATTATTATTATTGGGACAAATTCATGCTTAATGGTAAATTCTAAGAAATTGCAGTAACCAACAAATACTATGAGTTTACAGATTTTGTAATAACCGAGTTTGAAAGGCGTCAGATGGGAGCAGCCACTGAATAAAATTCTGGTGCAGTTAGGCCAAGTAAAAAAAATATGATACAGTTTGCTCGTATATTGAATGTTTTAATTGAATAATATATGAGTTGTCAGAGTCTTCCTCAGCTAGATTGGCTAGTTGTACCTAAAACTTTATAATTTATTTTAAATGTGTATTAATCCTGCATGTGCTGAAACTGGACTTAATAAAAAATTTAATATTGAAAGGAATTATTGAGTGTTCTCAGTACTTTGTTCTTAATAAGTTTTAATTAGCAAGGTGGTGGTTTAAATCCGTAATAAGTGCAAAACAGAAGTATTAGTAGACGGTGACAGTTTTAAAATTGGAATTGTAAAATTGACAATGACTTTGGCCAATTGTTATTAAATTCAATATGAAACATCAGCACTCTGGATAGATGTGATATTTTAATAATATCGAGTTCTCTTATGTCGGAGTGGCAAACAACAAACTTCGATTCAGACCCTATTTGTTCGCCTAATCGGGTCTTACTGTTGTCTCACTATGCCACGAAGCTGTTCTAATATGTCAGATTCAATGTTTGGCTCCAAACCAATAAAAAATCGCTCAACAACAAGGTCTATGCTCCATGAAAATTAGGATAGTACAGGCTTCTCACTACCTGCCTCAGCTCAAGTTGACTACGGTGCAAAGTCACACTTGCAAGTTTTGTCAGACTCAAACCAATACAAAATCGCTCAACAATAAGGTCTGTTCTTCATGAAAATTAGGATAGTACAGGTTTCTCACTGCCTGCTTCAGCTCAAGTTTACTGCAGTGCAAAGTCACGCTTGCAAGTTTTGTCAGACACTCTATATCAACGATGATAATGAAATAATTGAATATGACAAATTTGAGAACTTGGCATGTAGGAAGTGTGTTAAGCTAAGTCTGGAACAGCACAAGTTTCAGGATTATTTTTATAATCAACAATTCAGCCACCTATGGCTGTGCAAAGAGTTTTTTCACTTGCTGCAACTTCCGTCAAAACAGATAATGGCTTTTGAGACAAAGTGCAAAACCTATTTCGAAAAGCCTAATTCCAAACTTACTCCAGAAATTGAGGCCATCAAAGCTGATTTCCTGATGATATTAAGGAATCCAAGTCTACCCAGATGAATGTAGAGATCCTCCAGTCTCACTTTGTAGGCTTTAGAGCAAATCTAAAGAAGCAGGTCGAGTATGCAGTTGACATTTGAAATGGAACCTCTCGTAGAAACACAAATTAAATCACCCATGGACTCCATTGCTACATCCATCAGTGAACTGTGAGAGAGGAAACATTGGCAACTTAACTTCATATTTCTCAGTATTAATGAAAGTAAAAAAGAATGCTATTTAGAAAGTGAATAAAGAAGACATGGCATCCTTGCCTACTCTATTTTCAAAGCTCAAGTTGAATATCTGTCTTCCAAGCCCCATGAGATTAGGGTGATAATTGCAAGACATAGCCAGACCCCGCCCCAGATTCACCATGACCTCAACTCATGACCGTAGCAAATTCTCAAAACTGCTCCTAGTCTTCAAACAACTCTGCATCACAAAAATATCATTATATCCAAAGATCAGATCCCTTTACAGTGGAATCAATTGCAGGCTCTATTGGAAAAGAGAGAAAAAAGAAAACAAACAACATGAAGTTTCAGCAATCAGGGCAGAATACAGGGTGGGTGATCTGAAGCCACAGAGTGGTGCAGAAGAAAATTATTTTCTGACAGTGAGGCAACCACATAGAACTTTTGAAAATCAAATTTGTATATAGTCACTTCACATGTTTTACATCAATTCTTATAACTTATTTAACAAGTTTACTGAATATTCTCAAGTTCTTTCTCATTCTGCTTTGTTTGTGTTTTAGGAGTTTGCTCCTAAGAATACTCTTATGAGAATTGAGGGACAGGATGTATAGATGGAGGGAGACACCCTATAGTCAAATTGTGATTCTTACCATAGAGGTATTATTATCTATACTTCTGACAAACTGTTTGCTACTGCAGTTTATTTCCCTAACAATTTTCTGTTTGATGAGTTTATATGGATATCAGGCAAATCACGAAACAATGAGATACTATGAGTCGGATGCATTTACCTCTCTGCAAATAGTGATATTAGCACAGACTCTCAGATATTATTTGGCTTTAGGGAGATATGCCCACAGAAGAACTTTAGCCATTGTCTATTGTGTAGTGATTTTAATCTACCCAAAATGGACTGGTCAGATGATTTGTTATAATCAAGTACGAAGTACATTGCCTTTCGTTTCCTGGAATGTATCAGAGATTTTTATCTATACCAGCAGGTCAAAGAGGCTGCTCACCATAGACCTAATCAGTCTACCAATGTTTTGGATCACGTTCTCAGCATAAAGAGGGGATGCTTAGTAACCTCCGTCTAACTGCACCTATTGGCAGTAGTCATCGCTCAGGAATTTTGTTCAATATTCATTGGTACTCTGGTAACCTGAAACCTCCAGCTATCAGGTGCTATTTTCAACAGGGTGATTACCTCGAGCTAGACAAATATGTGAATGGTTTTGACTGGGAAAGTGACGGAAGTGGCAAAACTTGCAGCGAATTATGGACTTTTCTCATATAGACTTCAAATTGACATCAAAAATTACATTCCAAGCAAGAGGCCTAACAAAAAGAATAGGTTTAACCCTTGGATAACTAAGAACACTTAGGAAAGGCTAAGAAGAAAAATCTCGCTTTCAAGAAGAACAATTAATCGAAAACTGACATTGTCTATGCCATATTTACTTGTGCAAAGAGTTAGGCTAAGTGGAAATGTGAAAAGGTTGAGAGACACTTCAAAAATAAGATAGCATTTGTGATGAAAAACCTCCCCAATTTATTTTTCTAGTATGTCAACAAGATGGTGAAAATTAAACCAACCATCGCAGACCTTGATGAAGGAAATGATAGACTATTCACATCTGCATATGTAAAAGCGTTGATTTTCAATAACTACTTTTCTAGTACATTTACCAGTGGGAATATGTCTAACATTACCACTTTCAAACTCTGACATGTGCAAGATCTTCTACAAGACCTGATCATCACTAAGGAACTCATCTACAAAAAGTTACAACTCTTGCAAACTGCAAAATCACCGGGCCCTAATGAACCGCATACCTATATGTTTCGTGAACTCTTTCATTGTCTTGCCACTTCATTAGCCCTAATTCTGCAAAGTTCACTGACTGAGTCGTCAGTGCCACAAGACTGGAAGGATGCACATGTGTTCCCAATATTCGAGAAAGGAAACAATTCAGATAAATCCAAGTATAGGCCAGTCAGCCTCACTAGTGCCATCTGTAAGACCATGGAGATCATAATAAGAGATCACATTCTAAAGCACAATATATCAAGCAACTTTCTTTAGGACTGCCTCCATAGGTTCATCTAAAGTCGCTCCATTGCTACCAGCTTTGCCAGTGCTTAGATATTTGGACTAGCCTACTTGACAACAATAAATCGATTGATACAATCAAAATTGATTTCACTAACGAATTTGATAGTGTACCACGTGAGCACCTGATCAGGAAATTGGAAGGCTTTGGTGTCACTGACACTTTACTCAAATAGATCACATGTTTCCTTGAAAAAAGGAGACAAAGAGAAGTCATTAATATAGAGAAGTCATCATGATCAGAAACATTCTCTAGCATCCGATAAGGTCGAGTGATTAGCCCAATCTCGTTTGTTATCTTTTCTAATTACATCCCTGAAACGGTGTATGGATACATTCAGCTATTTTCTGATGATTTTAAAATCTTCGCTCAAGTAAGGATTTGATATTCAAGCTGATGGTTTATTAAGTATTATCAAAGCACTAAGCAAACTCATAGTATATTCCTTATGGCTCAGAGTAAGGAATATTGTTATAGAGTACTGAAATACTTAGCTTACTAGCTGAATTATAAATAAACTAAAGCACATTTACAAATCCTTTTGACTAGCCAAATATAATTATATTGGAAGATTTACATAAACCATTCTGAAATCTGGCATGACAATCATTGCTACTGTCAATTTTGGACATATATTAGAGGACGCCTGGAATCTGTAGAATCAAGGGTTTTTCATAAATGTTTACTGAAATTGCCATTATATTTTGCTCTCAGAAATGGGCTACTCATGGAAATTCAGACATACAAATAATTAGCTTGCATGTCAAAGGCCTATCACCAATCTATAAAATCTGGAAGTCACCCAAGCACCCTGAGAGCCAGTGTGCATAGGACCTGTACCAGTAAAATTTTTGCCATTAATCAAAATATATTGATATTGCTAAGAATCTTATATTAGTGAGAGGTGCTGATAGTGTGTTATTTGTAAGAAGAGTGAATCCACATGCATTTTGAGAAAGTTTTACCGGGGAACTGATATTGAATCACAAGAGACACTTTTTACCATTTGAAGTAATAGCGGTCATTAAAAGCTTCACCGTCTAATTGTATATTGCATTTCTAAATCACCTCCTCTAGCGTATCATTTATCATGTGAAGATAAATTATATACAGAGGAGCTACCATATAGTGCTGGATCCTGTGAGGTATGCTATATCTTGTTAAAATCCAGAAATATCAAAGCTAAATGTAATTTTCATGATTATATTACAAATCCGAGAATAATTGTTTGTAGACTGCCAACATATTGCCAGACTAATCCATCATGATATTGGCATAGCCTTTGTGATCCCAGGTTGAGCATCATTGTTAAAGGAAATTAGAGCTACAAAAAATAAAGCTGTATTTATTTGAAAATATAGCTTTGCCGTTGTCACTGCAGCTCTCCTCTTTATTGTTATGTCAAAAGAAAGTCTTCTTCTTCCTTTTGTCTATGCAAGACACGAAGCATGATCGGCTCATAAGTTTTGCATACACTGCTTAGAGCTGTAGTTCCCAATGTGGGGGCCCCACGCCCCACAGGTTGACAATTTTATTTTAAGGAGGGTAATTCAAGAATGTGTTATTAACAGTGAATATTTTTACTGAGTCTATCTGAGTGTGAGTGTGTACGAGTTAATACATGTTGTGCATGTACAGAATGCATGCATAAAAATATTTTTGTATGTATGTACAAGTGTAATTGGTCCATAAGGTACTTTCTGCGTGTATATGTCAGAGGGATGGGGCATCAGAATTTTAGAGAGGCTTATGTGGGACATTGCCAAAAAAAAGGTTGGGATGGATCCACTGGTTTAGAGGAATGTTCCCCTTAAAGCTACAGCAATCTTTCAAGCAAAAATAATTATACATAGCCACTTCATATCAATCAGCTTACCACATAAAGAAGAAAAATCTCAGAATACTTGGGAATGGAAGTTATGAAAAAAGAAAACACTGGCATTGGTACGAAGATGAAAGTAAAAAGAGAAATTGCCTAACTGTCTATTGGACATTACAATACATAATGTTAGGATGTAGTAAAAGACCCCAGAAGTGCATATGAGCATAAACATACCATAAAAATCTCTGATATATGGTTCCAGAGCTCAACCTTCGATCGCTTATTTTACCCTGAGTGCATGCCCTTGCTAACGTCAGACCGTGACGGGGCGCGAACCCTCGACCTAACGCCTCAAAGTCGCGGACGCTACCGCTTGAGCCACGGTGACTACCTTTGATCACTAATGTCATTAAAAAATTTTATAACCTAAGAACGCTATATGACAATCATAATACAGCTGAGAAGGCAAATATGAGTATACTCCTTATTTCAAGACAGAAAATATATCTCATGTAGCTTGACTAAGGGGGATGATGAAAAAGATAAAGTCTCCTTGAGTAGCCAATTGTCTTCCTTTTTTCTAAGTATTCTGCATTGGAAATTTGGGCCTTGCTGTAAGGAGATACTTCAAAACTGTCGTAGAAACATCGTAAAAGACAACAGGTATGGAAAATAAAAAAATTATAACACTGAATTAGGTAATAAGATGAAAGTAAAAGGTACTAAGAGTGTATGTGAGCATGGGAGTGGAAATACCTTAGACATAGGAATACTATGGTGCCAGAGCTCATCCCTCGATCACTAATGCCATTCAAATTTTTGATGTCCCAAGAAAAGTATATGATGATCAGCATACCACTGAGAAGACAAGTATGAGGTGACTTCTTAATACAGAAAAACACAGCAGTGGAGATTTGGACCCTTTGGAAAGGAGTGATTCAAAGACTGACTCAGAGACAACACAAAGGGCAGCAGATAAGGGGAAACCATCTCGAGGATACTCTGGAGGACTATTCATATAGCAAGACTTGGAATTGCCAGAGAGAATGAAAAGAACAAGTTGAATCGAATTATGTTCCTGAAGCCTCAAAGCATAATACTTTCAGGAAGGAGCAAAAACTGTCGACTGTACTGATGAGTCATTAATTAAAGTGGATTAGAACCATCACCACATATATATGAAGAGAATCAGAATATCTTCTATGGATAACTGAGAGTTTCAATTTATTTATCTATCTCTATACATGAGCCATTTTCCCCTTATAAGGGGAGTGGCCGAGTCCAGAGAAAATACACTGACTCCTTGGAAAGAGAAAATACAGAGGAGGGGATTCAGACACCTCGCTCCACCCTATTCAGGGGGATAATAACTAATAATATTTATAGACTAAGGAATTATATAATTTTATCAAGGTAAATATTATCCATATATGGAACTAATGAACTTCTTTATGACATTTGTAGTGCAGTTTGTATAAGAAAATTTTATCTTAGCATCTGTTTGCAAATAGCTTTGACAGCAAAATCTTCTTAATCACTGTAGTGCCAGATGGCTTATATGCAACATTTTGGGTTAAGAAATAGATGTACTAATATTTTTGAGATTGATTAAAGTGGTCACTGCTAATCTGAAATTATATAGTAATCTCCAGTGAAAGCTAGTGTGAGGATTAGTTTTTTTGGGGGGGACCAGTCACTTTCTTAGTCATATTGTTGGACAGAAAAACTTCCCTGTACTTTGCTTAATGTCAAGTCCTTTCAATGTTTTCTCTATGCCATCTATTAGACTGAGTTAATAATGTCTTTGTATGGCTGGAATTTGTATTTAGAAGTGTGATATTTAAAGTTTGTTTGATTTTCTGACATATCTTTGGAGGACTGTCAGTGTACATTTACTTTTCTTAATAACATAATTTGAAAGTAAAGAATATATCTTTAGCAGCTAATCTACATGCAGCAGGTATATTCTATGACCCTTCAAATTATAATTGGATATCAGATATGCCTGTTAGAGCTCTTATAGTTTAAGTGGGTGATGTATTGATGTACTCTGGCTATATATTGAAAGGTTTCATTGCCAATAGTATGTATATCTTATCACAGAATTATGCTATTTAGGATTTTAATATGCATAGTCACTAATTTCTATGTGTGGAGCAGTACTTTGTGGTGGTAAGACGAGTGTGAGAAGTTCTTAGAGAAAGGTAGGGACACTTTTTGGACCTTTGTGGATTTAGAGAAAGCGTATGACAAGGTTGATAGAGAGGCATTGTAGAGTGTGTTGTGACGGTATGGAATAAGTGGAAGTTTGTTGAATGCAGTCAAGAGTTTTTACATGAATAGTGAGCATGTGTGAGAGTCGGGAATGGAATGAGTGATTGGTTTGAGGTGAATGTAAGATTACATCAAGGTTGTGTTATGTTGCCGTGGTTTTTTAATGGTTATATGGATGGAGTGGTAAGGGAAGTATATGAAAGAGTATTACCTGGAGGTTTGGAATTAGTGGGTGAGTATGGAGGGTTATTGAAACTGAATTAATTGTCATTCGCAGCTGACCAGCACTGGTGGCTGATACTGAGAGTGAACTGATTCATTTGGTGAATGAGTTTAGTAGTGTGTGTGAAGGTGAATATTGGTAAAAGTAAAGTCATAACATGCACGAGGGGTGTTAATGTTGGCAGATTGAATGTAGGAGTGAATGGGGTGTTGCGTGAAGGAGTTGAGAGTTTTAGTATTTGGAGTCGCACGTATCAAGAAATGGACGAGTGAATGTGGAGATAAGTCATAGAGTAAAGGAGGTGAGTATATGTCTAGGTTGGTTGAAATGTGTGATGAGAAATAGGCATTTGGGAATGAATGCAAAGAGAAGGATATATGAAAGTGTGATTGTGCCAATAGCAATGAACAGAGCAAAAAATTGGAATGCAAGAGAGGATGAAAAGAACAAGTTGAATGTAATGGAGATGAGGTGTTTGATAAGTATGATTGGTATATGTAAAATAGATAGAATGAGAAATGAGGAAATCAGGCAGAGAAGGGTATTGAATGAAAGCTGTCGGATATGTTAGATCAGAGAGGATTGAGTGGGTTTGGACACATGGAAAGGATGAGTGATGAATAAATAGCGAAGAGAGTGTCATGTGCAGAAGTGGTTGGAGTTAGGCCAAGAGAAAGACCAAGAATGAGATGGGTGGATGGCGTGAAAAGGGCATTGGAAGCACATGGAATGTCAGTGGAGCATGGGAGAAGGTATGCAAGAGATAGGAACGAGTGGAGAAGGATTGAGTGCAGGTGAAGCGAGCCAAAGGGATTTCTCACACCTGCTATCTCAGCGAACTGTGATGGATGAGTTTGCGGGGAGTTGCCATGTGATGAAGCGGTGGGGGTAAACCAGCTGCAGCTTTTTGGCCTTTCAGTAGAATTTCCTTGTGGGTGACCTAAACAGGGTGGTAGTGGGGGAATGTGGCCACCTTCTTATCTCCAAGTAGCTAAGAGGAGTGGTTGAGGTGTGTGGGGATCGTGATAAATGCGTTTTTCTTGGTTCGGCCACCTCCCTTAAAAGAGGGAATAGGGCCTTGTATACTAGTCACTAATTTCTATTAATGATGTTCATTGATTAGAAGTTGGGGAGAGGGATTAAGGGAATGCATTGGATAAATCAAACTTCCATCTTGATGTGAACGATAGGTTACAATGAAAGGAAAGTTCCACAGTTCTCAAAAACTAGCAAAAGAAAATCTAAAGACTTGGGTATTACACCTCATAGCTTGCAGAAACACTTGCATAATGAAAAAATAATGCAGCAGTGATGTCAGTGGGACCAGAGCAGGAAACAAAGACTGCATAGGTTTGACAGTAATGAAATTTTGCTGTTTAAAAGCACGAGAGACTTGAGATGCACTTATAAAAGAACAAGGTGATCCTAATTAACTTGGCTACCAAGCACATCGTAGAAGAGATTTTGTGAACTAACATCCAAATAATGAATAGGATGTTGAAAAGGGTGCCAGAGCAGTAGGCAAGCAATCTCATAAGAAAATAAATTGAAATAAACTGTCTGATCTAGGCTGCCAAAACTTCATGAAAAATACAGATTAGAAAACCTTAAATATAGACCAAACCTTATCCAAGTAAAATAAGCATACTAGAGATTCCCTAGCTCCCCTGCACGATATTTTTACTTCATGGAAAATACGAGCAACAAAGTTTGAAAGACCTTCAGGCTCAGAGTAAATACCCCAACCTACGAGGAGGTGACAGACAAGATATTTGAATTAACCTTCACGTCCAAGCAACTTCAACATTTTACAGAGTGAAAGTGGCCAAAATGCTAAAGACTTAAGAGGATGCCCGAGCCATCAGGTTTAGGGAAAGGAAGCATATTCAGAGAAAAAGATTGTCGAACTGATGAACTGAAAGTACAAAACTTAAAGGAAGAAAACCCTTGGTATAAGGAAAGTAGTCAACGTAAGACCACAATGCAATGCTAATGGCTGCTAGAGAGTTTGATAATGTATGAACTCATAAGAACATATAGTAATTAAAAATAAGAACTAGCAGAACCACTCCATAAATCCAGCTAAAGCACGGTATTTGAAGAACAGACCTAATTCGCCAAGGACCAAAACAGCCTTATCTTCAAGAGAAGAAATGATTCCATCGAAAACTTATTGAGACCAATGATACTCCACAGAACCATACATATGAAACCTCGGTCAGCTCATCAAAATAAAGTGAAAAGCAACAAGCAAGTCGCAAAACAAAATAAACTTCCTGACTTTTTACATCCAAATGTGCACCTTTCTTCACAAGTAGTACAAGAACATGAAGAATAAAAACAGGAAAGGCATGAAGTTTCTCCCCATGTGAAAAATGTAGCTTGTACTTTACAAAAAAAGAATTGCTTGTAAAAATAGAGGGAGAGAGAGAGAGAGAGAGAGAGAGAGAGAGAGAGGAGAGAGAGAGAGAGAGAGAGAGAGAGAGAGAGAGAGAGAGAGAGAGATTCTATTACGCCAATGCCAGCATTTTGTTGAAAGCAGCTTTAGATGAGGAACATTTACTACTTCAGATCTTTCTCAGTTATATTCACAGGAGATACTCTGAAGGAGAAGTATGAAGGTCAGACAGATTGATAATGAAAGGTTATGCAGAAAACACAGTAACACACAATAAGACGGTTTTTTCCCTTAAGTCATGGGTCCATATTTTATACTCATAGTAATAGATTATTCCAGATGGGAGAGAGATAAAGTGTCATGTGCTGTTTCTATGACTAATTAACATTATCCTATCTCGCATTTTGTATATAGATACCATGATTAAAAGAATTTTAGGAAGTCAGTTGCGCGACGGTCACTGTTAGGCTTGGTTAGCGCTTGCGACAGTGCATAGCCTACGCTATCAGAGTACGTAATTATAGGTCTTTAACCTCAAGAATTTTGCTGATGTTGAATTGAATTTCTTACCAATATAATGAATGTAAATATTCTCACTTTTCTGCTATCACGACATATGCAGTAAATATTAGAGATCATTATAATCACAATTAGAATGCAACATGAATATGCTGCTTGGAAAGAAAAACTTACTCTCATACTCTCAACGATATTAGAAACTTTTAGCAACTCACTATAAGTCGGGCAAAGCAAGAAGAGCAATCCAACAGGACTTTAGAAAGCAATGGGAACTGCCTGTGGTTTAGATAATGGCATTTATCTCCAAAAGTCTAAAATAATTTTGGTTACCTGGTTTCAGTAGTCAAGATTATAAGGATCACCAGACTGGAGGTAAAGCAAAGATTACCTATATAGATTACACAAAGGGGAAGAATGATTGAGAACCATTAGTAGTATGATGAATACGAGACACCTGTAGGTTAATTACTACTCATCCTCTTTAACAGAGAGAGGAGGAAATCAGAAGTTATAGAAGCACTCTGTTTTGAGAGGAGGAAATCTGAAGTTATAGAAGCACTCTGGTTTGAGAGGAGGAAATCAGAAGTTATAGAAGAACTCTGGTTCCTCTGTGTAATCCTAAAATGACTACCCAACCTTAGAGCAGAATAGGAGTATTACGAGAGGAACCAACTTCAATGATGCTTTTACTGGTTATCCCAACAGGATAATGTATGCTTAAAATCAAAGATGCTTTGCAGGCAAGTGCCAAGGTTGAAATATGTGTGCTTTCCCTCATAGACAGCCAAAATTGGGAGCTTGAAGGAAGACTTAGAGAGGCAAGGCAAACATCATATACCTCAATAGAATCTGGGAAGAAAAGGTCAACAATCAAGGGAGCATGCTGGTAACTGCTGAATAAGAGACTAAAGTCAGCTCCACACTTAATGGATAGATCTGTGTAGGGCTGGATTAGGACCTTTATGGGCCTTAAGCTCTTAAAAAATTTTGGTGCTTCCATATATTGTATGTGTAATTGAAATTATAAACAACAGTAAACCATGAAATTAAATTATATTTTCGAAAGGTAAAACCTCCAGATGATATAATTAGTTAAGTTTTGTTTGTTTTCTGCTAATTTGTATTTGGAAAGTTTTTTCATTTTTTTAAATGTTAAGGCTTTGATAAAATCCTCAAAGCTGAAAAATACTTAATACATCTGCTTCTATACTCAGAGTTAAGGCATCCAATCTGCCATCTTGCATAGTTGCCCTGCACTGCAAAGATCCAAATCTTCTTCTCTTCCATAAAAAGCCAACTCACATTCAGCTAATGTACGAATATCAGCCGTGACACGCCTCAAGACATGTTCTCTATAATCACGCACTTTCTGATTTGCTATTCCAGCTGTTGCTCTAACCCCGCACTTGTCTGTTACCATAGAGTCTTGGTGTTTAGTGCTTATTTCATGATGATCAATTATAAAAGAAATTTGCTAGTCACTCTGCCCATATCTTGTTAAAGAATGTGAGAAATATGTAGGAGCAAACAGTTTCCAAGCTAAGCAGTAAACTGATCCTGTTGATGAATAATATAGTAACCACTTGCCTTTGTATTTCTCACCATTAGCTGTTGTCCCAACAAAAATTTTCGGTAAACAGCCTCTTGTTGGTGTGCCGCTACGAAAATACTGGTAAGACTTGTCAAATGGCCCATTATGGTGTTGACAGTCTCTTGGGCCACAAGCAATCAATTAAGTCACATTATAAAAAAAAAAACAGCACAACCCTGGATCTTTTGCCGTATTTATTTCAGTTTTTTTTGGGGGGGGGAGAGTGTTAATCATTTATTTACCATCACCCTGTAGAGCAATTTAATTCAGTATTTGCAATAGAGGTGTTAACTAATGTGAGATTATCAGTTGTGAGAAATCTGCTGGATGAACTTGCTTGTGACACCTCACTGATTCCAGCTTCATCATATATTGATTTTTAAGTGATTAGTAATTGAAATGTATTTGTATCCAAATCTGTTGGCAGAGGTTGCTTTTGATTCTGAATGTGTCTATCGCGTTGGGGAACTTATTTGAAGCAGTTAGCTTTGTAGTCTAGAACTCTAACTCCAAAGTCTTGTCTTGTTTTTATTCTGCTAGCTTTCACTTTTGTGTATCATTTAACTGAAACGCTTTCTTTTTGGTTCTTGGGATCTATAAAACACGGAAATTAAATGAATATTTTGTTTTTATTTTATGTGGCAGTCAAAAGAGTAACGCATACCAATACATATCCTAATTTACAGCAGAATCTGGTGCTCTCCTGCTTTCATTAATTGTCTCAGATTTTGTAAACTAAAAAGCGGTGTTGCTGGGAGGACTGTATAAATTAGTAGCATTAGCGAGGCTCCAACTACCTTGTGTCAATAAGCTGAGTCACTACCAACACCCCGTGGAAAAAAACTCATGCTCTCCTTACCACACAACGTACAAAGACTGCACATCGAGGCATTACCAGCACCAAGTGACTTAACATAATGAAATAAAAATTCATTTATCACCATCAATCCACTGCCATTGGATAAAAATCTGAAATTTTGTGCACAGTCAATTGCAGCACAATACACTGTTTTGCCATACCACTTTTTATTTTATGAGTGTGACACTCGGGAAAGGCAGAAAAACTGCCCTCGCCAATAAAGGCCCGGGCATGAAGAAAACACTAAGATGAAGGAGACAGAAAAAGGTAATGGATCAAGGCAGTGATGAGGTAATGATACACAGAGGAAAAGGACAGGCTGAAAGAAGAGTCAAAGTACTGAAGACCTAGATATATGGCAGGATTAGGCCCTGAGATGACGATAGCTCCACATTTTGAAGGAAGATAGGTCATAAGAATTAGGAAAGACAGGAAGAGGAAGAGAGTTCCAGAGACTGGAGGTAGATGGGAAGAAGCAGGCGCTGCACTGACCAATCCGCGAGCTACAAATCTTCATACAGTACCTGTGAGAAGAGGCTGCTTGGCAGCCTCGGTAATGGGAGAGGGATGCAACTTGCCAAGTCATCAGAGCAGTGATAGAAGTAGTAGCGATAGAAAAGAGAAAGGTATGATACCTTATGGCGAAGAGAAAGAGATTCCAGATTAGGAGTAAGAGAAGGATCATTAATGAGTCTGACTCTCTTAGATTCAATCCTAACAAGGAGATTAGTATATGAAGAAGCACCCCAGATGTGTGAGCAGTATTTTAAGCAGGAACTGATAAAACCTTTATAGATTTTAAGTAACCGTAAAGAGTTAAAATAATGATGAAAGCAAATGAGAACCCCCAAATTCTTTGGTGCAGATTTAGAAATTTAGATTATGTGATTCCTCCAAGACAAGTTAGAGGCTATAGGGATTCCTAATATATTGATAGAATTAAGATGGGTAAATTGCGTTAGTTTTGACAGCAATAGGGCTATCGGGAGGAGAAAGAAGATTAAGAGATAGGCAGAAACTGTGTCTTGGAGGCATTAAATTTTACAAAATTTTGGGTGGTCTGATCAGATACCAATGCAAATCGGAGTTGAGAGTAGAAGAAAGAGTGATACAAGACTGATTACGAGTAGCAGATGAAGGTTTTGAAGAAAAGGCAGAGGAAAAATTAAGGTTAGAATCGTCGGCAAAGACATGAAGAAGAGATGAAAATGGGGACTGAAGAAGATCATTAATGAAGAGAAGGAACAAAGTAGATGAAAGACAGAGCCCTGTGGAACACCACTGGTAGCAGGGAATGGGCTAGATGTTTGCACCGTCAACAACAACAGATATAAAATGGTCAGAAAGAAAACTGCAAATCAGAGAATAGAGAGATGGGATAAAACCATTGGCAGGGAGTTTGGTCAACAGAGCCTTGTGCCATAATCTGTCAAAAGCCCTAGAGATATCAAGGGTGACTACAAAGGATTCTCCATAGTTCCTCGGAGAAAATGACCACACATGAGCAAGATAGGACCAGAGGTCACCAGTGGATCTTCCCTTGCAGAAGCCATACTGGTGATTGGAGATATGTGACTTAGATTCAAGACATTTAAAAAAGTGATCACTGAGCAAAATTTTGAAATCTTTAGCAATAGAAGAGGTTAGAACAATAGGTCGGTAGTTTGATGGAATAGAACGGTCACCGTATTTAGGAACATGTTGTAATAGAGCATACTGCTAAGATGAAGGATAGAAACTGGTTGAGAAAAAGAGGCAAAAATGACAGCAAAGCACGGGAGCCAGTTCATCTGCAAATTAATTAAGGAACCTTGCAGGGATACCATCGTGACCAGATGCCATGTTTGTCTTTAGCGAGTGAAGAACCTTATGGACTTTGCATGAAGAAAGAATAAGGGAGGGCATAGGGTTAGAAATTGGTAAAGATTGAGGGAGAAGTGCGCTGGAATCGTTTACGTAAGAGTTTGCAGAAAAATAAGAACGAAAAAATGGCTTTGTCAGTGGGTAAGCAAACTATAGGACCATCAGAACGAATGAGAGGGGGAAAGCTTGAGATTTTGGAGAAGTTTGGCTAAGGACCAGAAACTTTTATCTGTGGGAGAGGAGTACAATGATTCCTTGCTACAGTGAAAGCATTGTGAGCTAAATCAGAAGGAGAGGCTTGGTACGACCAGTGTGCCCGAACCCTGAACTGAATAGCCATTTAGTAGGCACTGTCAAAGCAAGGATTAGGGGGAAAAAAGTTTTCAAAGAGGAGGGGATGTACGCCTCAATTCCTGAGGTCATGATCTCAGCAACTTTTAGGGCTAACTGATCAGGGTTGCCGGACCGAAAGCATTGGTCATCCCAGGGGAAGTCAAAGAGAAAGCTACGCAAAGCTTCACGTTGGGTACACCCAAAGTGCCAAAGGCGAACTTTTTATAATTTTTAAGTAAACAAAAATCACCATTTTTTGATGTCACAACTTGAGTTCAGAACGGTCCATTTTCACGAATTTCGCTACCTTTACTAAACTGTAGGCACTATCTGTAGATTCCGCAAAATTATGAAGCATTAGATATTGTCAGTGTCATGAATATTGTGAAGTATAAAAATGCAAGTTTTACCTTCCAATGTTAGCACATGCATTGCTATCATGCACACCGGACACTGAGTGAGCTGTTGAAGCTACTGAACTCAGCCTCACTCTCTCTGGATGACTGAGCAGGCAGGCAATATGACCAATACAAGATTGATTAGCTGAGCCTACTTAGCCCTTGTGGCAATTACCATATTCAAATTTTGTTGTATTTCCAATATTAATCTACACCATCAACCACTGTTTTAATAATAATAATAATAATAATAATAATAATAATTATTAAACTTTCTTCACTGGTCTTGGAACCACTTGTTGACTCATGACTGCTTTATTCCATACTTTTCTGTCTTGTTCTAGGATCATTCAATATTTTGGGTTCACTTCCTCTCGTCTGCTATCTATTCTCTTTATTCCCAGTTATGTCTGCATCCCTCATTTCTGTGTTTCATGGTCATACACTAGTGGAGTTATTGTTATTAATGCATTAGTTTCATAAGGTTCTGAGACTATTCGCTGTTAGACAAATGGCCGTATAAACCTACCCTAACCTAACCTATAAATGTCCTTGCCGCGGAATATTTGTCTTACGGCGAATTTTCCTACAGCAAATTGTCCTACGGCGAATTGTCCGGCCACGATTTTCAAAGACTTCCAACCCTTTCTCTTGTTCTTTATTAGTTAATGACCATAATTTGCAGCTATATAGTAAGATAGTCCATATGATTGTATTGTAGATCTTTAATTATTTTCTTCTTCAACACCGAGCTTTTTTGAGTAGTGTCATTAAACTGAACAGACATCTTTTAGCGGATCCAATTCTTTCATTAATAGTTTTCTTTGCCAATTGACATCCTCTGCTATCTTAAAGCCTCTACCACTTCGATTTCCATTCCATTTATGTTGACATTTCCATCCAGTCCCTTACGTACAGGTGTTCCCATTAATTTTGTTTGTTTTTCCCCTTATATATTCTCGGTCCTATTCTTTCTGCAGCCTCTCTAAATATCTTTATTAGACCTTCTGTAACTCTAAAGTCCCCTGTTATTTATATTTATTAGACCCTCGGTATCTCTAAAAGTCCCCTGCTAGTACACCGATGTCATATGCCTAACTTAGGAAGTTGAACGCCACTTCTCTAAACCATATTCCTTCCAGCCTGTTTGTGATTGATCTCACAACTTTTCCCATCATGATACTGACTCAAGAGGGAAGATAGTATGCATCAGTTTCAAACCTGTGTTTATCTCTAATAATAATAATAATGATAATAATAATAATAATGATAATAATAATAATAATAATAATGATAATAATAATAATAATAATAATACTTATAGTAATAATAATAATAATAATAATAATAATAATAATAATAATAATAATAATAATAATAATAATAATAATAATAATAATAACTACTACTACTACTACTACTACTACTACTACTACTACTACTACTACAACAACTATTATTTTTATTGTTATTATTATTATTATTATTATTATTATTATTATTATTATTATTATTATTATTATTATTATCATCGATAGGTAGGATGGCACTGTCAACTTTGTTAACAGAAAAATAGATCTTTGCAAAAGTAGATGTGTACGCTAATTATATTGTACAATATCAGGTTTTCTCTTTTCACTGACAGCATCTCCAAGATACCGAGAGTACAGCACTTTCCCAATGAAAAGCTCTCCTCCAGTTGTTGTGTTTGTTGTTGCCCTATGAGAAAAGAATGTTTGTCTCCAGCCATCCATCGCCTTTAGGTTAGGTTGCACTATCTTCAGATATTATGGAAATATAGCTTACATGAGACCTATTCCTGCTGTCTGCTGCATGCAGATTTTAGCATCCAATGTCGAGTCTCTGTGAAACTGAAGATTAATCTTTTATAGTATGCTTTTTCACCAAGTCACACGCAGACAACACTCTTGAAGAGAGTAAATTTATATAAAGCACAACTTTACAGTTAGTGACAATTACCAAGTATTGAATAGGATACATAAAACACTTGCTTTACAATATTCAGAGGGCCATATGGCCCCTTCAGCTTAAAAAAAAAAAGATTGATACGAATTCAAGTTACTACCATAACCTCTTATTGACTATTTCCACTCTTTTGGTCGTTTGATTTTTTGTTTTATATTTTTCTGACTATATATATATATATATATATATATATATATATATATATATATATATATATATATATATATATATATATATATATATATATTCAAATAAGCACACTACCATATGTGAAAACATGAATAATTTTTGCCCGACCGGGACTTGAACCTGCGACTTATAATTACTAAGCCAAGGCGCTACCAACTACATCAAAGAAGGTCTTGAAAGGGAAAAGAGACCTTATAGCTTATATCTGCTATACTAGGGATGAACGTATATCTGAATGCCACTATATCAATATTACAGTTTCCCTCAACCTTACTCTTGGTTTCGTTTTCGCATTTAATTCAACTCCCAATCTCATTCTGGACCATCAATAATCAAATAAGCTCATTAACATATGTGAAAACATGCTTAAACTCTCTCTCCTAGACGAGGTGCGATCCTGCGACCTTGTGAATGCAAGGCCAGCGCGTTATTACTGTACTAGCCAAGAGGCTCTTCTTCTGACTGTAATCCTTTTTCAGTTTCTACTTCTTCATCCTCAATGGTTTCTTTTAAAGTTGTATCATAGAAGTTGGCGTTTTGTCTTCTTCACATCATTTTGATGCAAATCACATTTGTTTTTATCCAACCTTGCTTACATGGGTTTGGAATGTGTTGTTTTTCAATATTAGGTAACTTTCATATTTTAGTCTAATAATTAGCTCTTTTTACATGCCATAGAAGCACAGTCCTGTTTGGTAGTGCACTTATTAATAAAAGTTGACCTCTTCCATCTTGACTCAATTTTGCTGATAACTTTCATGACATCATTCACAGCAAAAATCTCTTTAATATATCAATATTCTAACCTTCTGGTTAATATTCTTGACTATTTACTGATGATAGTCCCTTCCTCTTAACTGGAATAGTCAGATAGAATAGTTTTGATGTGTATTTTGATTTGTCATTTCTAGGTACTTGTCATTTGAGGAAACTATCAACATTAAGGAAAGAAGCTTCAGAGGTACTTTTAAATTACCATAATATGGTTCTATGGAAATTGTGCTGATAATTCCATTCCTGAAAAGCGAGAATCATATTCACATATTAATCAAAATGGCTTCAGTCTTAGGTGAATAGTAATTGGATGCTGAGACTCTCTACTGTCTGACTAATTAGAAGCTTTCCATATAGCTGTTTGTAATTTAAGTGAAAGATCACCTTATTTTCTAGGCGTCCAAATCTGTTGTGAAGTTGTTTGAGGTCAGCATTTTGAAACATGTGCCGAATTGTCATATAGATCAAAATATGTTTGATTATTTTCTACTCACTATCAGGGCAAACCCTTCATATGTCTTGTGTGACTGAAGTTACAAATCGATGTATCTTTGGTGACACTCCATCAGTACTAGGTTGCCCAAGTGGTAATGTCTTTGAACCTTACGAAATTTTCCCTCTTAATTCTACGGCATTTTAGGAATTCAGATAACCTCTAATCATCTTGTAGGAGTCGCATAATCCAAATTTCTAAAACTGCATCAAAATAATTGGGGATTTTGTTTCGTTTTCGTCATTACTTTTCCTCTTTTCAGTTACTTAAAATCTATAAACCTCTTATTCGTCCCTGTTTGAAATATTGCTCTCACATCTGGTGTGCTTTTTTTATCCCTATCTCCTTGAAAGGGGTGAATCTAAGACTGTCAGACTCACCAATGACTCTTCTCTTACTTCTAAAATGGATTCTCTCTTTCTTCACTGTAAGGAATCACACTTTCTCTTTTCTGTCGCTACTACCGGCATCATTGCTCTCCTGAGTTGGTAAGTTACATCCTTCTCCTGCTGCTGAGGCCATATAGCACTCACTAAGTGGTCTTGTTTCACAGATATTTTGTGACTCTTGGATTGCCTGGTGCAGTGACTGTTTCTTCCCTTCCACCTCCAGACTCTGGAACTCTCTTCCTCCTTTTGTCTTTTCTAATTCTTAAGACCTCTCTTCTTTCTAGAAGCTGATCCATTGTCATCTTAGGGCCTAATCCTGCCATATTTCTAGGTCCTCATTATTTCCCTTATTTTTTGAGCCTTTCCTTTTCCCATTGCTTTTCATTCTTTTATTTCTACTTTGTCATTAAGCCTCTACCTTTTCTTCATCTCAATATTCTCTTGGTGCCTATTCCTGATGAGGTCAATTTTCTTGACTGTCCCCATGTCATACCCATAAAAAAATCAACAATAAAAAGTTATATTAATCATACCCACGACTGTACCCATTGAAGGAATCAGGAATCCAACATTGGTCTTAGGAGGATGTTTTTTGACATTTATTTGTATAATATCACAGTAGCTTTCCTGCCCGAATGCCTCCATAACTATTCTTCTGCTAGCACTAACATCTTGCTAACTTAGGTCTAGGTTCAAATCTGCCTTGCTGAGTGCTTACTAACTACTGGCTGACTTCTGACTGAAGACTGAATGACTACGCCTCATCATCTTGACCTTGAGCAGACTTTTAATGCTTGAAAAGAGGTGGAACCTATAATGTGCCTTGGTCTGTTCCTAGCCAATTATATTGATTTAGGTGATTGAGACATTTTCATTGGAATTCAGTAAGGCAGTAAGGGCATGACCTATTATGGTTACTACTTCAGGGCTGGTGCATAAAGCCTATGGATAGTAGATTACATATGACATGTCTTGCTGATTCTGAATGTCATTTCCTGTGCCAAGACCTATGGTAGTGGTTGCATATGGCATATATGACTCGAGCAGCACCAAAGCACATGTCCTTCTACTGGAAACTTGTCATAAACTGAGTTGTAGGTTGGCCAATGGCACTAGCCACCTATAGCAACACTACAGCTGAGGACCATTTAGACTTAAATAGGACTGTCCTGGACAGCTCGATGTTAAATATTCCTTCAGTTACAGATGCTTTTCTATGCCTACATCTACTTCACATCTGACAATTCATAACACTCCCCATTTCAGTTTCTTTCTTCGCCCATCCTGGTGTCACATTCAGAAAAAAAAGACTCATCTACTGAAAGATGGCCATATATCCCTGACATTTCCCACAGCCTTAAAAAAAAAAAAAATTCTTTGAACGATTGGGAAATACCTATTTAACAATCAGTTGACTATAATGACTAGAATAGAAGAATCATAATGACACTTTTTTAATGATAGCCTGTATATACTATGCAACTTACTTTTGAAATAGATGTAATATGGATGTGACATTTTTAATGTTATTCTGCTGATGGACTATTATTTCTGGCTAACTACATCTCTTTGGGTTCTCCTTCAGTGATACCCTGTTGCCATAACGATTTCCTTTCTTTGTCATCATGTTTGTGCACCCTGGTGGGCCAGGTAGTCACACAAACAACCCAGGACAATGTCCTTGGGGTATGGCTGGACAATGAAGAGCGCCGTGAGCACTTCTGTCCTCTTCGTTGCTGTTAACTCCACTCTTGAGGTGTATCTCCTTGCACCCCTTCTCAGTAATGCCACCAGGTGGACACTGGTCTCACTCTGCAACTAGAGATGCATAATGTAGACTTTTTACAAGAAAGGACCTCCATGGCAGTCACATATACAGTGATACCTGGTATTGTGTCTGTGCACAAGTACTAAGCCTATGCGTTCCCACAGCAGAAACATCAAGCATTCCCTGTATATGCAATTGCATACAATTCTGTAATAGGTAAAGGGAAGTGAAGCAAAAAAATCTGCAATTCGAGGCAGCTCAATAAGAGACAATATGAAATCTAGGACAGAGGCTGTTAGTAAAGTTAAAATTATTATTGCAAGAGACTTGGGAACGTTACTCTGCACCCAGGGTAAGGATTGATCTGCCAAAACAAGTCCTTCACAAGAAGGCAACCGTCCTAACCCTTGGTAGAAGAGGAAGTCCGTGACGTAAAACCGGAACTTAGGGACGTTACTCAACGTTTAATCAATGATTTAAAAGACTTTGAAAGTTGGAAATAACAGACGTCAACGCTACTAAAGTTTTCTGGATAGCTTGCTAGTAGAAGAGAAAATGATAGAATTGTTACTGATATAATAATATTAACATGATTATTAATAATTACTGATTAAAATAGTAATAATCGATGAAAATTGTACTAGCAAAAATAATAATCGAAACAATGGCAATAATAATCATAATCATAATGACAGTAATGAATAGGTTATTTAATAATAATAATAATAATAATAACAATAATAATTATAATTTTGATAATAATATTAAATCTTATGATAATGATAGCCATAAGAATAATGATGCTAATGCATATAGCCAGATGCTTCATCAACTAATATCACTGGCAAGCAAAACGTATATTACATTATTAATTATAAAATACATGAAATATGAAGCAAGAATTTAAAATCTATTCATCAAAGACCAACTTCATCTTCTAATCTCATTCATGAGAAAATATCAAAACTCGAAAGATTTAAAGTAAAAAATATATAAAATGTTTGCATGACTAACGGAAATGAAATTTAGCCAGCTCAGCACTGTGACGAAATTATTTATTGGCTACACATAACTTTCAGATGGAAATGCAAGATAGTAGAAAAATAAAACTTAACGGTACTAAATAAAAAGAAGAAGAATGCAGTATAAGAGGATTCTAACAAAAAAGTACTAAAAGGCAAACAACAGAAATGATAAAAGGCAACTAACATAATATACATCAATGAACACAAAATAAAAATATGTATACATGTGAGAAAATTCTTCCATTATCATTGTAAGGTTAGTGAATAAGAATTTAACTCATTCTCTCTTCCAGTGAAACAAAAAAATAAAAAATAAAATCTCACCACAAGACGAGGGAATAGCCATCTTCTCAATTATTATTTTCACATCAAACTTAACTTAAATTTGGCTAAAGGCTAGAACAGTGGTAACGCGCTTGCCTCGCATTCTTGAGGTCGACGGCTCGCGCCTCGTTCAGGCAAGAGAGTTTAAGCTGTTTACTGGGGATGTTACTACTTTGGCTGGGCACCACAGGAGGGATTGGGGTCTGTGCTGGCTGGCGACCACCCTATGTGTCCTCCATGACCCATTCCACCCATCCGTGGGTGGAGAATCTTAAAAAAAAAAAAAAACAAGAACTAGGACTTCCGAGGGTTACTTTTGCTCTGTGAAACTTGTTCTTTTGCACAGTTTGTTTATCCCTGCTGACTGCTTCTGTAAGCTATAACAGATATATTCTTTACGCAGAGATGTTTATATGTATTGTTTCTACAAATTCAGAGTAAATAATCTAAGTTTTTATCTCATAAAATTCTCTCTTTGCAATCATGAATCAAACAATACTACAGAGCCAATGTTATTTAAACAGTTTTCTCTCTGTCACTCAAAATGTAAAATTAAGCTTCTATATTCGTCTGTCAGTATAAAGCAGACAAGTAATCTTTATAATTAAATAGTCAAGGCCTTGTCAATTTCAAATGACATACACTTACTCATAAAGTTATTCTTGTAAAACAGCTTAAAAGCTTCCCAAACTACTATCCTATCCTCCAGCAGGACTCATAAAAACAAGGTAGAAGGCCAATCTCCTAACCAGTTTCAATCACTTCTCCCCAAAACAGTTTCTTCTCCAGCTAGTGATTCTTTCCTCCTCCTGACAAGTATAGAGCGAATTACCCTCAAAACCCCCTTTCTCCCTCTTTTACTTGTAGTCATCACCCCTATTCATTCATCTCTTGCATATTCCACCTTTCATGTGCTGCTTACTGTCCTCATGCACCTTCTGTCAGCTGAAGTTTGGGAATTTTCAGTCGTCAGTTAGTTTTGGTTAAATTTCGGAATGGCGTGGCACCTAAATATAAGACCAGTTCCTTGCTTTAGTCTATAGTAGTTATCACATATTACGTTTTTTGTAATTTCAGTTTGCTAGCCACTTTTAAATACATTTAACTATGAAAAGTTTGCTTCTTTTTGTTGCCAAACCTCTTTTGAACTAAGAACCCGTAAAACTAAAACCATCTCATCTTTCAACTTGAAAATTATTCTTACTCAGCATATAAAAATAAGAAAATATGACACATATTTACTAGTTGATTTTTAAGAACATATCGCTTTGCTAAACGTCAAAATCTGTAAATATATATTATAATTTATATGAAACAGCAACGTAAATCTAAAAATGCTGTATACAATTTATGAACATTATAATAGACTTTTGGCAAAAATCACAGATATACCAAGGAAGTGCTTAAAATACTGGAACATATGTTATTCATTCAGCTCCAGTTTTATTTTTCTTATAAATAGAGGTGGAACACTAATTCTTACTGTAATCAGTAGTAATAAAATTTTATATATTCTAATTATTATAATACTGTTCGAACAACTGAAAATATCTCTCCAATCATGATTCTAAATTCAACGATAATTAATTCCTAAATACTTCAAATTACAAATAGCTTGTATTTATGCATAAAACAAATCATTATAATTAATTATGTACTATAATTTTTGCATACTTCAAAGTTTGTTAGCCATTCTCAAAAAAGAAATCCTTAATTAAGCAAAAACTTAAAGTAAGCTCATATGTATGCATAAAATAATACTACACTTGATGCATTGTTTATAAACTGCAGTTTATGTATACTTCAATATATATTAGTTATTCTCAAAAAGAAATCTACTCACTTAACCACCAGAAGCATTTGCTCCGATACAAATTATGATTAAAAATTTCACATTACCTAAAAGAATGAATTATAAGCAACTTAGCTGTCTTAGACTTAGTGATGTTTGGCCGTATATTGGAAGTCTTAGCTGGGTGATGTTTCCCTTTAAACAAATTTGAATCTTCCTCCTCTTCATGTGTTTATCTCCTAGTCTTGCTTCTAGCACTCGTAGAGACAGTTGCTTGCAGTTGTTTTCTGGAAATATCGAAGTCAGTCCAATTGTAACCTCTGTTATATTGACGTCTTCATTTATGTTTTCAGAATTCACATCTAACAGTGTAATTTATTTTTCTCGCAGGACATAACATTTATTTGTATTATATCACAATAGCTTTCCTTGCCCAATGTCTCAGTAATCAGATTTTTCTGCCTACATTTTGCTTACTTAAGGTCTAGGCTCAAATCTGGCTATATGCTTTCTGCTTCATTCTCATGAACTGCATCAAAGCTAAGATTCTTGGCGAAGTGCACAAAGCAGCCTTCTTCCAGAATTTCTAGGAGATCATCAAGAAAAGATTCTGCTACCTTCATGTCAATTTACAGCCTCACCTTAAACTTTGTTATTGGGATGTTTCTGAAAACGGTAGAACCATCCACGCACTGCCTAAAAGGGTTTCTCCTCTACTTTCCTCTGCTCATCTTCCACCATCACCCCCTTAAGAGTTTCAAAAAGACTCAAAACCTGCTCCTCTATAATGGCTAACGTAGTAGGAGTTTGCGGCTATTCAGATAATTAATTCTAGCAATCAAAAGTTTCTAATTTCACCATCCACTCGCTCTACGAACGAGTTATCAGATTGTTGTAACGTCAGCATACCTTTTCTTCCAAAAGGTTATGCATTTTTAATAACACTACAGATTGTTGTCGAGGGCACACATAGAGTGAGTGATATCAACAAGACGTTCTTTACTTTTTCTTCACAGAATTATTTCTATCTTCTCAGGCGTTAAAATAGTATATGTATGAGCACGACCAACCATATCTAATTCAAGCAAAATTAGGGATATGCAGCACAAAATTTGACAGAAAATAAACTAAAATAATCCTATTGCAGCAGTAGCAAAAAATGAGGTTTAGCAGACAAATCTTAGGTGTCATGATGCCATGACATCATATGCCATTGGTGACATCTATTGACGAAAAACAAAATAGCGGGTAAATTTTTCGTCATTGCCTCAATATATTGAAGCATGATGAGTGAAACAATGAACAGCGGGGCAACCAATAACTGGGACCCCCTGTATATATCTTCCTCTATGAATCTGTAAGTTCTGGTAATTCTTTTTGATGTGATTCTATCTGATTATTTTGCTGTTGTAATTACTTGCTCATGATCGTTATTTGCTTGTGCTCAGTATTCTGCATATATTACTCATAGTAATGGCAATAAAATATTTCAACCTTTCCAAATGAATCCTCATCAAATCACTAGTTCAGAGTTGCTAGTTAACATCACTAATATTCTTTTCTTTTCCCTCATGCATTTACCACTTCCCTTATCAAAAATTTTCGTAGCTTCAGTGGTCTATACGCCTACTTTCTTCTCTGCTCTATTACACACTACAGTCAGATGCAAACATAATTTTGTCACAGCTTGTGTCGAGTGATTTCCTTGTCCATTACCTTGCACTCGTTTTTATAGGCCTAGACACATGCTAATAATCTATTAATCTTTGTATTGAATGTCTGGCAACAGTCCCTTTAAGATTCATAATTTATACCTCGTTTTTTTTATGTAGGCAGGTACATACTTCACTTATTCCTTTAGAAAATCCAGATGTTTCTGCCAGCCTGTTTTATTATTTCAAGAAGTTTTTAAATTGTAAGAATCAGCAATTTCATCCAAAAAATTTGATGGACCATATACCTTAGATGCTTAATGTGTGATACTTTCCCATCCTTCTGATGCTTTGTCTCTTTTGGATTCTCTTTATTCAATGGAGGCTAAAGCTGTATTATAGGCTTGTAAGAAAGAAGTAATACTGTATATTTAATATTAAATTTTGAAGAGGTACATTGTATTGCAAAGAAATTAAATGGTAATAACGAAACATTGATATCCAAGAGAAGTTGAGATATTATTTTTGGATATGATGAAGACGGAAGCAGTTAGGTCAGTTAAATTTGGGTAGTTCAAATGAGATAATTTTCTGCGATCATATATCTTCAATATGATGTGGCATTCTGCTTCAAGAATATAAAGATGAGAAAAGTTATTAAGTCTATGGTTGGCTGTTTATTGCCCTCGGTATGTAAAGATCCCATGATACAGCTTTCCAGCAGTCTCTCTTGCTCAGTAGAAGTTCTTAAAATAATAATGGCTCTCCCTATTGATCTCTTTCTTTTTCTATGCACTTTACAATTCCTCCCACCCAGCACCATCTTTGGCACCTCGAGCATAGCCAATGTGATAATTTGCGTAACTTTCTCTTTGATTTACCTTGAGATGACTACTACTTCCGGACCGACAACCCTGATCAGATAGCCCTAACAGTTGCTAAGATTATAGCCTCGGCTATGAAGGCATTCCTCCCCTCCTCTAACATAACTTTTTCTCCCACTAATCCTTTTTTTGTCCATGCTTGCTCCATATCTAATTTGGCCTTGGACTGGGCATACCAGGCATACAAGGCTCTCCTTCTGACTTAAAATATTCTTCTTTTATTATGGTTAGGAATTGCTGCACTGCTCAGATTTGTAGGTCTAAAGCTTCCTCTTCAAGAAGGAAAGTTGATGACCTTAACTCCTCTCCCACTGATTAATGTTTCTGGTCCTTTGCCAAAAACCTCTCCAAAAACCTTTGTAACCTAAGCTCTACTCTCTCATTCTTCCTGATAGCTGTATAGCTTGTTCGCCCTCTAAAAAAGGTACTCTCTATGGCTCTCATTTATCTATTTAATCTTCTGTAATCAATTTTTAGTGCAGTTGACCCTTGTATTTTACCCCACTCTAACCCTATGCCCTCCCCTATTTTTTTCTTTTTGCAATGGTCGTAAGTTTCTTTGCTCTTTAAAGACAAAAAAAGCATCTGAATTTGATGGTATGCCAGCAAGATTCCTTAAAGAGTTTACAAATGAACTGGCTCATGTGCTTTGCAGTCTCTTATGCCTCATTCCCTCATCTCCAATTGCAAGGCTCTTGGACCCTGAATCTCCTGACGTTGATATTCTGTGGCTGAAGATCTCTCTCCGCACTACCACTATATTTCTTTGCTTTTGCTACTGCTCTCCTATTTCCAAAAAAAAATTTTTGTCCTTTTTTGAATACTTATCCTATTGCCATTAGTCCTTTCTGTAGCCTATTTCACCCACATGTTGAAGTTCTCTACATGGGAGACATCATTGTGCATCATGGTGAGTGGCTTCATTTTTCTCACAGTGATGCGGGAGGAAGTGAGACCCTATCATTCTCTGTCACTTGTGACCTGGAGCAAATTATCAAACATCCTACTTGCCTTTCTGATCACCACAACCATGCAGCTAATACTCTTGATCTATTCTTTGCTTCTAATCCTACAAACTATTCATATTCTGTGCTCCTTTTGGTAACTCTGACCACTCTTTGATCTCAGTCTCTTCTATTTTCGCTCCCCTCCATCAGTTCCTCCTACCTAGCACCATCTTCGGCAATTGGAGCATACCCAGTGTGATAATTTGCGTAGCTTCTCTTTGATTTAGTGTGGGATGACTACTGCTTCTGGACCGACAACCCTGATCAGGTAACCCCAAAAATTGCTGAGATTATAACCTCGGGAATGGAGGCATTCCTTCCATCCTCTCTCATAGCTTTTTCTCCCACTAAGCCTTCGTTTGACTGCTTTCTCCATTGCTAGTTTGACCAGGCATTGGGCATACCGATCTTACCAAGTTTCTCCTTCTGAATTAATTAGTCTGCTTTTATTATGGTTAGGAATTGCTGCACTGCTCAAATTTGTAGGCCTAAAACTTTCTTTTTAAAAAGGAAAATTGATGAACTTAAATATTTCTCACTGATAAATGTTTCTGGCCCTTAGCCAAAAACATCTTCAAAAACTTTTGTAACTCAAGCTTTCCCCCCCCCCCACATTTGTCGTAATGCTCCATAGCTTGCTCTCCCACTGACAAAGCCATTCTCTTTGGCTGTCATTTCTCTGCCAACTCTTCTGTAAGCAATTTTAGTGCACCAAACCCCCGCACTTTAACCCTCTCTAATTCTATGCTCTTACCTATTTTTTCTTCACGCAAGGGCTGTAAGGTTCTTTGCTCTCGAAAGACGAACAATGCATTTAGACCCAATGGTATCCCAGCAAGGTTCCTGAACGAGTTTGCAGATGAACTGACTCCCGTGCTTTACCATCTTTTCACCTCATTTTCTCAACTAGTATCTATCCATCATCTTGAAAGCATGCTCTAGTTCAGTCTATTCTTAAGGAGGGTGACCATTCTATTCCCTCCAACTCCCAACCAGTTGCTCTAACCTCTGCTATCACTAAAGTATTCAAAGCTTTGCTCAGTTCACACTTCTTGAAGCATCTTGAATCTAACTCACTATTTACAATCACTAGTACGGCTTCCACAAGGCAAGATCCATTTTTGACATCTTGTTCCATCTCACTCATGTATAGACTTATTCTCTGAAGAATAATGGCTACTCCTTTGTTGATGCCCTCAACATATCTAAGGCATTTGGCAGAGTGTAGCGCAAGTCTCTGTTGGCCATAAATCTATTTGAAAACTTCTGTAACTCCAACTCTCCCCTCTCATTCGCCATGATGGCTCTATGTCTTGCTCTTCCACTGACAAAGCCACTCTTTTTGACTCTCAATTTTTTACCAACTCTTCTGTAAGTGATTTTAGTGCATGTGACCCTCGTACTTTACCCATCTCTAACCGTATGTTCTCCCCTATTCTTTTTTCATGCAAAGTCCATTAGGTGCTTTGCTCTTCAGAGACGAACAATGCATATTGACTCGATGGTATCCCAGCAAGGTTCCTTAAAGAGTTTCTAGGTGAGCTAGCTCGTGTGCTTTGTCATCTTTTTTGCCACATTCTCTCAACCAGCATATATCATTCTTTTTGGAAGTGCACTCTAGTTCAGCTTGTCCCTAGTAAGGGTGGCCATTCCAATCCCTCCAACTACTGACTAATTGGCCTAATCTCTACTATCACTAAAGCATTTGAAACTTTCCTTAATTCACACTTCATGAAAAATCTTGAATCTAATACCGATATTTCTGATCAGTAGTACGGTTTTGCAAGGCAAGATCCAATGGTGACCTCCTTGTGCTATGTCACTCATGTACAGTAATCTTCTATGAAAAAGTATGGGGACTCCTTTGTCATTGCCCTAAGTATCTCTTAGGCATTTAACAGAGTGTGGCACAAGGTTCTGCAGGCCAAACTGCCTTCTTATGGCTTTACCCCTTCTTTCTGTTCTTCGATATTCATTTTTTCTGACCGTTTTGTATCTGTAGTTGCTAACAGTGCAGCATCTTGCTCATTCCTAGTTACCAGTGGTGTACCACAGGGCTCTGTTCTTTCACCTACTCTGTTCCTTTCTTTATCAACAATCTTCTCCGGTCCCCATGTTCCTTTCTTCTCCACACCTTTGCCGACGATTCTATCCTTTATATTTCCACTGGTTTCTCTTCTCACCCTAGATCTGCTACTCGTATTCAGTCCTGTATATCTCTTTCTTCTTCACGCCTCTGCCGACGATTCTACCCTTCGATTTTCCACTGCCTCCTCTTCACAACCTTCATCTTCTAATCGTAATAATTCCCGTATCACTCTTTCTTCAGCTCTCAGTTCTGATTTACAGGGAGTATCTGAGTGGCACACCCAAAATTTAGTTACATATAATACCTTCAAGGCACAGTTTTTGGTTATCTCTTTATTTTCTTCTACCCCTGATAGTCATATTGTTTTCGAAACTAATGAAGCTCTCCCTCTTAATCTTATAAACATATTAGACATTCAGATAGCCCTAACTTGTCAGTCACATATTAAACATTTTTTAAAACTGCATCTAAAAAAAATTCGAGTTCTGTTCGTTTTCGTAATTACTTTTCCTCTCTTTAAAATTACATAAAATTTGTAAAGGTCTTTCCTGTCCCTGCTTAGAATACTACTCTCACATCTTGGGTGCTTCTTTTTATACTAATCTCCCTGATAAATCTAAGGCAGTCGGTCTTATGAATGACTCTACTCTTACTTTTAATTAGCATTATCTTCCACTTCACTATAAGGTAATCCCTTTCTCTATTCTATCGTTACTACTTGCACTGCTGCTCTGTAGAGTTTGCGAGTTGCAACCCTCCCTTGATGCCTAGGCCATGTAACACTCTCCAAGTGGCTTCATCTCTCAGGTACTGTTTGGATATTTGTAGCTTTAGGATTGACTGGTGCAGTGAATGCTTCTCCCCATCCACTTCAGACTCTGGAACTCTCTTCCTTCTCTGTCTTTCCTAATTCTTATAACCTATCTTCCTTCAAGAAGCTCATCTATCGTTATTTCATGGCCTAATCCTACTATATCTTTAGCTCTTGATTACATCAATTATTTTTTCACCTTGCTATTTGCCTAGTGTTTACCATTCCCTTATCTCAGCCTTGTCCTTGAGCTTCTACATTTTGTGTGAATGTTTTCTTGGTGCCTGGGCCCGATGAGGGCAATATTTTTCCCCTGTCCGATGTCACCAAAAAAAAAAAAATGGAAGAACTCTGTAGCTCAGCCAGTTATAAGGAAGGTGACCATTCTATTTCTTCTAACTGCTAACTAATTGCCCTAACCTCTGTTTATGCTAAAGTATTTGAAACTTTTCTCAATTCTCACTTCTTGATGCATCTTGAATCTAAGTCACTTATTTCTGATTACCAGTCCACGGCTTCTGCATGGCAGGAGCCTCTTGTGATCTGTCCTATCTTACTCATGTATGGTAATTTTCTCTGAGGAACTATTGGGAATCCTTTGTCGTCGCCCTTGATATCTCTATTCTCTGATTTCCAGTTTTCTTTCTGACCGTTTTATATCTGTAGTTGTTGATGGTGCGACATCTAACCCTCTCTCTGTTACCATTGGTGTTCCACAGGGTTCTGTTCTTTCTCCTACTCAGTTCCTTCTCTTCATCAATGATCTTATACAATCCCCATCTTCCTCTCTTCTTCATGCCTTTGATGACGATTCTATCCTTCACTTTTCCTCTGCCTTTTCTTCACAACCTTCATCTGCTACTCGTAACCAGTCTTGTATCACTCTTTCTTCTACTGTCAACTCCGATTTGCAGAGGGTATCTGAATGGGGCACTCAAAATTTAGTTAAATTCAGTGCCTCCAAGACACAGTTTCTGGCTATCCCTTTATCTACTTCACCTCCTGATAACCCTATTGTTTTCGAAACTAATGCAATTTACCCTCTTACTTCTATCAACATATTAGGAATCCATATAGCATATAACTTGTCTTGGAGGAATTCATAATCGAAATTTCTAAAT
>JAXCGZ010011451.1:45000-65000 GCA_037179515.1 Halocaridina rubra
TGCCATTGTTCTCGTTTCTTACTTTCTTCACAATCTTTGCATCATCTGCAAACATATTTATGAATGAATTTAGACTCTGGTAGGTTCATTCTATATACAAGGAACAAAAGTGGCCCTGAAACTGTACCCTGTTTAACTCCACTACTAACTCTTCTCCTTTCAGACACTGAGTGTCTTACTCTAACCCTCGGTTCCTTTCCTCTAAGTGAGTTTTTATCCCTTTGAAGACATCTCCACCTATTCTGGCCATCGCTTGCAGCTTCTTAATAAGTCTCCCTTGTAGGACAGTGTCAAATACTTTCTAGAAGTCTTGGAATAAGTAATCTGTCCAGCCATCTCTTTCCTGTAAGAATCTAGCTCACCTCATCATAAAATTCTAATATTTTTGTTACTGTTGATCTACCTTCTCTGAAGCCATGTTGTCTCACTGACAAAAAGTTGAAGGATTCCAAGTGAAGAGAGATGAGTTTTCTTGGTAGTTTCTCCATAACTTTGCAAACTACGCTGGTCAAGGAAACAGGTCTTTTGATTAGAACTTTATCCTTCCTTCCGTTTTTGAAGATAGTATCACGTTCTCTTGTTTCCAGCATCGTGGAATCTCCCCTGACTCCAGCGATTTTTTAAATACGATACTGAGTGCCGCTGATATTGAATTTGCGCATTTTTTAATATCATAAGGGGATGTATCATCAGGACCTGTATCTTATCTTTATGGACATCTAACTCCATCAGCGCATTGCATACTTCTGTGTATGAAAAGATGATGTTCTCTAGTACCGGCCCATGAGCTTCTATCTCTGCAAGCTGAGGGGGTGGGGGTATTTTTTACTGTAAATACTGACTGAAACTCCTTGTTCAATTCATTGCAGATATCTTCATCAGTTTTAGTGATGCTTGTTTTACACACACACACACACACAAACACACACACACATATTTATGTATATACAAATAGAGATCATTTATCCTTCGTAGCTGACCTCTCTTCATCTGTGTCATGTGCTTATTATATATATATATATATATATATATATATATATATATATATATATATATATATATATATATATATATATATATATATATAATCAATGAAAGGCATCGGAGCAAACTGCTAAATATATGCAGGCCTTGAAGAAAGACTGTGCATCGAATATCCCAGTTGAAGAGTAACATTCCTCTCGTCCAGAATTGATTCTCTGACATAATTTTCTTGAAGACATGATGCAGGAAAAAAAAAAGCATATTAATTAATGGGAGATGCCTTGTAACCACGAAACATTGTAACTCAAGGATGGTATATATATATATATATATATATATATATATATATATATATATATATATATATATATATATATATATATATATATATATATATATATGCTGTCCTTGAGTTACAATGTTTCGTGGTTACAAGGCATCTCCCATAAATTATTTAGCTTTTTTTTATTTATTTATTATTTATTTTTTTTTTGCCTGCATTATGTCTCCCAAGTATAAAGTAGATTATTCTGATAGCAGTGGTCCAAAGAAAAGGAGAGCCATCACCATGGAAGTGATAGAGATATTGAAATGCATGGAAAAGGGAGAAACTTTACTACTGCCCAGAATAGGTACTTTTTAAGATGTGTTATGGCTTACACCGAAATTCGGGTTACATCACATTTCAGGAATGGAACTCTGACGTAAGTCGAGAACCTCCTGTATATTAATAGAGGTCATTTATCGGCCATAGCTGACCTATCTTCAACTGTGTTACGTGCTCAATATATATATATATATATATATATATATATATATATATATATATATATATATATATATATATATATATATATATATATATATATATATATATTAATCATTCTGAACTGTTACCATGCAATCGAAAATGCTAAGAACATACCTATTGAAGAAAACAGCGAATTTTTTTTAATGTACTTATTAATATCGTGACTTAATCTGGTCACCTTCCGAAGGTACAACACATTGCATTTTAAGAAGGTGACCAGATAAGATCACGAAATTAATGAGTACTGCAAATATTTTTTCGTTGTTTTCTTTAATGGGCATTTTCCTACCATATATATATATATATATATATATATATATATATATATATATATATATATATATATATATATATATATATATATATATATATATATATATAGATAGATATATATATACGTGTGTGTGGTTGTATGTATATATATATATATATATATATATATATATATATATATATATATATATATATATATATATATATATATATATATATATATATATATACATATATATATATATATATATATATATATATATATATATATATATATATTTATATATATTATAAGTTTTATAAGTTGCAGTTACTGAAGTATGCGCAGTGTTTGCAATCTCTTGCAGTGCCTGCAATATTTGCAATAATGAATCCTGATCAGTACAAAAATCCTCAGTAGTAAATAGTCATTTATAGTAAGCCTCAATTGGAACATACCACTTACTTTCGGTAAATAAGGTAGCTAGATCATGATCAATACAAAATACAACATTAGCAAATAGCCTTTTATAGTAACTATAGTAAGCAAGTTATATAGGTCATGATCTTCTCAAATATTCAACAGTAGGAAATAGCCTTTTATCCCAGTAAATATATACATCTGACTACTGGTAAATAAGGTACCTAGAGCTTGATCAACACAATAATTAGAAGTAGCAAAACTCATTAAGTGGTAAATATTTAATTTTATTGAAAAGAACATACTGATAATAGCAGTAATATCAATAGTATTAGTACTAGCCATAATACCAATGATATTATACAAGCAATAGTGCTCATCATACCAGTAATATTGATATTACCTAATTTAAAACACGTGCATAGCATATTATTATTGATAACCTTATTCTTTACGTATGAAAACAGTGGCATAGTAAATATATAGCCATAAGCCATTTGCTTATGACTATATGTTAGTACTTGTATGGCATGTAATTGCGAGTTTTAATAGCTTTTATAGACTTAATGGCTTCATAGGTTCTATCAGGAGTGACTATTGAAGAAAGGCCAGAAGTCCTAGTGAGCTTGAAAAATGGCTCACTTATCAGATTAAGAAGGTTTATAGCCTGCTGGCTAGTACAGTGGTAACGCGCTGGCTTCGCATTCACGAGGTCGAGAGATCGGTTCCCGTCCAAGACCGAGAGTTTAAGCTGTTTACTGGCAGGTTACCGCTGTGGTTGGACACCACAGTGGGGGGTTGGGGCTCGCCCCGGCTGACGAATACCCATTGTATAATGGAAATAAAGGTTTATTATTATGTTAATTGGTACCTGGTAAATTTATCTTCCAAAAACAAAATTATATGCAAAAACAATCCTTCCTGCATTTGTATTCACTTTCATAACATGTATATTGGTAATTTCAGAGGCTGATCACCTTAGTTTATTATTGAGGAGGATTGGAGATAAATACCTAAGTACTGCTTGGAGTGACTGAAATGTGCAAAAATGAAGATACTGAGTGAACATGCAATTTAAGCTGTTTACTGGAGAGGTTACTGCTGTGGCTGGGCACCACCGTGGTGGTTGGGGCCTGTGCCGGCTGGCGACCGCCCTATGGGTCCTCCATTACCCGTTCCACCCATCCGTGGGTGGAGAATCTTAAAAAAAAATGTGACGACACTTATGCTTTGTCCTGTATCTTTGCATTGCCATAAGCAGGCCAGAGTATCTGAGAATAGGATATCTCCTGTTGGGCTGATCAAGTACTGTACATGTGTTTAGGTAGGTGATTAGGTAAAGCCTAATGTTGGCTCTTGAAACATGTGGGTACTTTCAAATGCTCTCTTTATCGCTTCCATGTTTTAGTATTTTTTTTAGACTCTGAAGAATCTCTGACTGCTACTGGTGCACATGTGCCCCACGCAATGCATCTGCTACATAATTATTTTTTGGAGACAGATATGCAAAATCTATAATATTAACCTTCGTTAATTCATTGATCAATCGAACAGGTTGGACTTTGTATTTAAAACTTTAACGGGTGATAGTCACTCTTTATATATTTGCATTTGTCTGTTAGGAATGAGTAACTTTTCTGTAATATAATAATATGACTTATACCCTTGCTTCAGAGCTGAATTGTATTCTTCGGTTCCTGTCAGGGGATGGGCTGCAGATGAAATTGGTTTATCATTACTGAAATAATCAATGTGTAATACTATAACATGTACAGCGCTACCAGAAGCATCGCATGTTACATGAAAGGGTAGTTCAGGTGTCGAATGGACCAAAACTAAACTGGAAAAAGTTAATCCCCCATGATTAAAAGCATGTTCTTGTAATATTCATATGATATTCATTCCTTGTAATATTCCTTTCATACTTAGGAAATCTAGTTGGGAGAAAAAATTCTATAATAAGAAGCAAGACCTAGGAAAGAATATAATTGTTTCAAAGTTGTTGGAGCATACAAAACCATTAACTGACTTAAGTTTATTATGCAAGGGATGTTTTCGAGTATTGGTCAACCTGTGGCCAAGAAACTAAATTTTTGAACAACTGGCAATTGGATAATTTTACTCTCTTGTTATCTTTCCTTTGCATCTCTGGGAAAGAGTCACAGTTTTATATATATTCGTTAAAATATCATCTGAAAAAATTAGCTCCATATTTTAATCCAAAATGGAAGTGCATAAAATGGAAAAAGTTAGTCATTTACAAAAAATTCTGATTCGGCTTTACTTTCTTCAACTAAATTCATATGATGGCTTCCTGCCTTTAGATCTAAACTTGAATAATATTTAGTGCCTTGTAATTTGCATAGCGTTTTCTTCAAATGCAAGGAGTGGGAATGAGTCTCCTTTATGGGATTAAGCTTAAGAAAATCAATTCAAATACTAATATATCCATCTTTCTTTTATACTAACTACATATGGAAAAGGCTGAGGACTTTGCTAAAATATTTTGCTTGAATTTAATTTTCAAGAGGAATTCCATAGGGCCATGTATGCATAGGCATTTTGTCCCAAGTACTATTAAAAAACACAAATGATAAGATTTACCAGTAGGGTCATCATCAGAAGTAATGACATCAGAATATTATTCTACAAGTATATTGAATTGAAGCAAAAATTTCTTACTGGTAAAAGGATTAGCAGCTGACTTTAAAATCAGCTTATCACAATATTTATGCACTGATTTTGGAATTGCATTAAAATGAAATAAATCAACGGTATCAAAAACATAGGTATGGAAATTCTCATAGCAGTAACATGTTATGTCAGTGTTCATCAAACCCGAAAATTTATCTATTGTTTCTAACTATACAGATTCCTCGATAACGTGTATTTATTTAATCTTTAAGATGTCACCTTTGAAGTACTGATTCAGTGGTGACATCTTTGGTAGTACTTCCATATACATTAAGATGTTTAGAGACCTTGGACAGCACGATAGTTAATGTGAACTGGTATTTATTAATTACCCGAAATTTTAAATCACCTATAATAACTTTAGTAAGGCCATTATTGCAACAAAATTTAATTCTTTAAGGTACTAAATATGCAAATACCATTTGAATTGATTGTATCAACAATTGAAAATATATACAATAGCTTTCAAAACTGCTTAAGAAAAACTTATGCATGACATCTTTTACAAATATATTACTTGTACGATTATCACTCAATGATATGACAGTACTGTAATGTTACAGGTAACTTGAAACTATTCTATCAAGGATACACTTGCGCCTGTCTCTAACAAATATCTAAATGTTTTCTCATCTATGCAGTGCTTCCCTTTAATCCAGACACCATAGTATTTCTACTTGTGCACTTCTAGGTTTTGATACTTCAACACAAGTATTTGCTACTTCTTCGGATTGAAACATCATGTCAGGGTTATTGGAAAGTATTATAATTTACCTTTAAGACGGATTAGCCATGAGTTGTGGCACCAATCTGCAGTGCAGTAGGTGGCCATTTCGGGTTCTTGTATACTTGACAGTTATATTTCTCACACTGCTCAAAGACTGGTTCTCACTGACAAGACGTGGTTTATAATGTTTCTTATTTTGCAGTAGAGAGAATAATAGCCTTTATTTTTCACAGTCATTCCATATAGTGCTGTGTGATGGACAATTAATGTATCCATTAACATACTTTAAGCCACAACAGGTACAGTCATTATATTACTTAGGTTTCTTTTTTCTCTTTTTGGTATCGAGTCTTGTCGCTGCTGTTTCTTCTGGTTTTTGGGTTGAGCGTGTGTCTATATTGTATCACGTTGCACAACCCTGACACATTCATGCCCTTCTGTTTCAAAGTTTTCACATTTCTCTAAACGTTTACCAATATTTTTGAATTTTTCAAACCTTTACCTTTTTTTTCACCATACGCCTGACTAGATAGTTCCCTATCTGTCAGTCAGCTGATCATATATGAAGCTCCTCCACTAGCACCCTCCGCCCATCAAAGGGCTGCTGGGGACTGAGAGCCATTACATTTTGGTCAGCCATGCATTGCTTGAGCAAAGAGGTTTTCTTCCAGTGTCTTGCTAGGACTATCCTGGAAACCCTCCCCATTTATCTGGGCTTGGGACCGGCATTGACCTAAGCTGGTCTGCTTAACCCAGTGGCTGGGTATTCAATGCAGCTTTACTTAAACTACTTGCTGCTTTATGTAACAAGATGCCGTTATTTACATCTTTGGTGATCGTTGCTGGTGGCAGCGATACATATATTCTTTAGCACATTCATCAGATCCTGGTACTGTTCTGATGATTTCATTATCTTCTACACTTACATTTTCATATACGTGGCCTCAAACCCCCTTGTAAAGGGGATGACCGAGCCAAGAAACACGCTTTCACCATGATCTACATATACCTCAACTACTCCTCTTAGTTCCTTGGGAATAAAGGGTTGCCATTTATCCCCCCTTCCACCCTGCTTGGATCACCCAATAGGTAGGCCGCAGCTGACTTATCTCCACCGCTTCATCACATGGCAACTCCCCTCACACCCATCCATATCAGTTGACTGAGCTAGCTGGTGTAAGAAATCCCTTCGGCCCATGTCACCTGTGTACACTCTTCCTCTCTCATTCTCAACTCTTGTACACTCTCTTCTCTGCTCCACTGACATTCCACTTGCATTCAATGCCCTTTTTACGCCATCCATTCATCTCATTCTAGGTCTTCCTTTTGGCCTAACTCCAACCACTTTTGTACTCCACACTCTTTTCTCTATTTGTTCATCACTAATCCTTTCCATGTGTCCAACCCTATCTGACAGCTTTCTTGAAACTCCCTATGACTCTCTGATCTCCTCATTTCTTACTTTATCCATTTTAGATACACCAATCATACATCTCAAACACCTCATCCTCATTACATTCAACTTGTTCATTTCATCCTCTCTTGCATTCCAAGTGTCTGCTCCATACAGTGCTTTTTGGACAATCACACCTTTTTTGCATTCATTGTCAAATACCTATTTCGCAATACACTTTTCAACCCACCTTGACATTTACTCACATTCTTTTGTCCATGACTTGCCTACGCATCCACTCGTCCTCTCTTTGATATGTGTGACCCCAGATACTTAAAATTCTCAACTTCTTCAAGCAACTCCCCATTCATTCCTACATTCTGTCTGCCTACATTAACACTCCTCGTGCATCTCATGACTTTACTTTTCCCAATATTCTCCTGGAACTTCCTTCTTTCACACATCCTTACAGACTCTGTCACTAAATTATTCAGTTCATTCTCAGTATTAGCCAAAAATACAGTATCAACTGCAAATAGCAATTTATTCAAATTCCACAACCTTCCATACTCACCCACTAGTTCCAAGCATATATCTAATGCTCTTTCATTTACTTCCTGTACCACTCCATTCATATACACATTAAGTAACCATGGCTATATTACATAACCTTGACATAACCCTACATTCACCTCAAACCAAACAATCATGCCATTCCCAACTTTCACACATTGCTCTATGATTCATGTGAAAACTCTTCACCGCATTCAACAAACTTCCACTTAATCCATACTGTTGCATCACACTCCGCAACACCTCTCTATGAACTCTATTGTACGCTTTCTCTAAGTCTATAAAAGACCGAAATGTGTACCTGCCTTTCTCATAGAACTTTTCACACCCCTGTCTTACAACAAACATCTACTCCACACATCTTCCTCTCCTGAACCCACACTGTTTTTTCCCCATTCAGTCTCTCAGTACTTTTCATAATTCTCTCGATTAGCACTCTTCCATATACCTTACCAACTACAGTCAACAAACTAATTCCTCTAAATCTACTACACTCATACTTATATCTTTTCCCTTTATAAAGAAAAGCTATACATGCACTCCTCCAATCAACAGGGTCTCCTTCCTTTCGTGAAACATACATTCAACAACCTAACCATCCAATCTACTAATGCCTCACCATCTGTTGACAATCAGTCAACCTGACTCCCATCTATCCCTGGTGGTTTACCTGCTTTCAGTGCTCTCAATGCCATATGTACTGCCTCATTTGCTATATTGATATCATTATCATTACCTTAACTTGGCATTCTCCATTCATTTTCCACAGCCACAATCTCTGCCTCTTTATCAACTTCCTCATTTAGCAGTTCCTTGAAATACTTAGCCCATCTCTCTTTCACCTTTATTTTGTCTAGTAGTTATTGCCTATCTGCTCTTTTCACCCTCTCCTCCCTACCAGACTCACCTTTCCCCACTCTTATCACATCCTTCCAAAACATCTTTTTATTCCTTTCAAAATTCTCTGATAAGCATCTACCCCACCTAACATCCACTTCTCTCTTTGCCTCCCTCACCAAGCACTTTGCTTACCTCCTCTTTACACTATGCCTTTCATATGCCTCTACATTACCTGCTTGCAACCATACCTCAAATGCCTACTTCTTTCTAGGTGCTGCTGCACTTTCCTGCTCATACCACCATTCACTGCCTTTCCTTTTACTTCCTCCAATTAGTCTCCCTCTGCACACTGCCTCTGCACACTTCCTAACTTCCTCTTTGAAACAACCCCATTCTTTTTCCACTCCCTCCTCCACTTTGTATTTCACTACATTCAATACTTTGCTTAGACTAACCTTATACTCAGTTTTTCTCTTTCATATTCAATTCACTCACTTTTAACACCTCTCTTCCTCTCTTGATTCTCCTCTTTCTCCACTTTTCTTCCACTCTCACTCCACTTTCCATTACATAATGATCAGCTATATCACCACTAGCATCTATCAGTACATTCACATCCAATGCTCTTCCAATCACCCTCCTGTCCACAACAACATTATCCATTAATACTCTGTCAACTACTCTACCATTATACTCTGACCCATGTATCCATTTGCACATCCTTCTTTTTAAATACAGTTTTGGCAGTCAAGATCTCTCTCTTAATACTCACTTTTATAATTTTCTCTCCACTCTCATTCCTAGCAGGCACTCCATACTTCCCAGTTACACCATCCACTGACTAATTCCCTACTATAGCATTCAGTTCACCCATCAACATCACATTCACATTCATTCCCAAGTCCTCCACACACTCGTTCAATTTTATCCAAAATTCTTCTCTTTCTTCATCACTTCTTTCACTGCCAGGACTATAATTGCTCACAAACACCCAAACCTCACTTCCCAGTGTCATATTAGCCACTATTGTTTGAGATGATACTTCCTTCCATTCCACCACACCTAATCATCTCTTCACTTACCAACAATGCCTTTCCCTCTCTTCACTGACCTCTCTCCTCTCCAAATGTCACCTCACCATTCCCTATCATCTTAGTTTCTCTTAGTCCAAGGACATCCATATTTCTCTCCACAAACATACTCCCTATCTCCTCTCTCTTACTTTCACTTATAGCACAGCCATGAACATTCAGAGACCCAATTACTATGGTTCTGGATGAATCTCTTAAGCCAAAATGCCTCCACTTCTCTTTGTTATTTGTAGAAATACTATGCAGAAGAAGAGATTCCCAGTCCCCCGCTCTGCCCTATTTAGTCGATTTTTACAACACGCAGGGACACATGGAGGACACATTATATCCCTTTCCTCTTGGGGATGATCTTCTATTTTGTTTTAAAGATTTTGTCCTTCTGGATAGATGAGAACTTGGCATCCAAAGTTCTACTGGATTTTTATCACAATGCTGATGGATACTCAACACTGCATGTATTTTCTCAGTATGACAAAGCTTCAGTCAATTGTCCATAGATCTTTTTTATCCCCAGAAGGCATTTACTCTAGGATGCAGATAGCATGTGGCAGTCGACACCTTATATGATCTTGTGGTCGAATCTTCAATTGGGACTTCTTTTTTTTTGCCGAAACATTCTTTGGGTCCTTGAACTACTTTCACATGTGGGTCTTTCTTAATAATTCATTCTAAGATTGTTTTTGTATCCAAAAGTTCACAGTGTCATGTAGGTATAAAGGATATCCGATCAAATAAGTTCTCTTTATTATGTATGTCCTTTTGCAATGATAAGTGGTTATGCACTGACTTGTGACAAAGCAAGTGCTTACATGAATGTTTAAATGAATATCGTCTGAGGGGTTACGTAGCTACTCGTTACTCCTATATTATTTTCTTTTGAGATTTTTTTCAATAATTAATTCTTAGATTAGAATCCTGCTCAGTTTTAATGATATTAATAATCTGATTTTCTTTCAGGTGAGTGTACAACATATTGTTCTATTCTATCAATTTTCCCAGAAAAGTAAGTATCGTAGTTGTTGTTGTTTAATATTTAAGTTATCTTCAGCAGACATGTAATTTGCATTAGCAAAATTAAATTCCAGTACAATTGGTTAGTCTTCTGTATTCATATTAAATTGTGAAATGTAACTATGAATTTGAAGATAGGGACTTAAAGGTATAACTTTTTCCGAAATTAAAATTTTTTTTTATTGAAATTTAGTGAAAAAAAAATTGGCTTTCGCATTCAAAGACGAATCGCTCATTTAGTATTATATGAAGTATATATATGAATATTTAGTTAAGAAAATTTTGTTACTTTGGAATTATTCTTTTGAGGTTATAGTATGTTCCAGGTTAATATTTAAGACATTTTTTGTATAGACTTGTGGATTGCAAGAATTTGTAACTTGAATTTAGTAACAAGAACAAAATTATGTACAATGTCGAGAAGTATTTGAATAAGTACAAATTTGACCTCTACAGTACATTACACAGTATTAGATAACCTTTCGTTATTATTGTAAAAGGATACCGCATAATCTTTTGCTTTTCATGAAATGGATATTTATTCATCCTGTAACCTTTTCTTGGCTAACTTTGTTCATCACTCTTTACTCTGTTCATACTAATGCCTAGAATTAATCTGTTTTTGGAGGTTTACTTCAAATTTCTATGAATTCCATCTGCACTTCTTTTTGATGGGATCAAGGAATTAATTAGGAAATAGTATTAAAAATTAGATATATAAAGAAAAGTAATTACATACTATAATTATGTAGTTAACAACTCACTCGTAATGAATTTAACCTTTGGTGTTTAGCCTGAATCATTTTGATGGTATGAGAGAATTAATTAGGAATTAGTATTAAATATTAAATATTCAAAGAAAAGTAGTTACATACTATAATTATGTAGTTAACAGCTCACTCATAACGAATTTGACTTTTGGTGTTTAGCCTGACTCATTGTAGATTTCAAAGCCACGATCTGAGGTTATTTCAACATGGAATATTCGTTTCTATGACATTAAAATTAATTTCGTGATGTTGTGTAAGTCATGTGTACCTTTTCTATTTACTTTGGAATTAACAAATAACTCTATAATTGTAAGAAATGTTTGTGTTTATGAATTGTATATTGTTCTGCATTTTGTTATAGGTCGTTATTACTTTATGTACGAAAAAAAACTTGAAAAAATATGGGAAATCAGTAACAGACATGTTGATGTTTTTGTTTAGAATGCAGCTCAGTCGCCACATTCGCTTGTCATTACATACATTGATAAGTCCTTGGTATGTACACACATTCACACACATTCATTTGGAACATTTAATTCGTACGGTAAACGGTTTATTGTGAATATATATATATATATATATATATATATATATATATATATATATATATATATATATATATATATATATATATATATATATATATATGTGTATATATATATATATATATATATATATATATATATATATATATATATATATATATATATATATATATATGAAACATATTTTTGCCCCTGCCTGGGATTCGAACCTAGGACACTTAATTAATGTGACAAGGTGCTACCAACTATACCACCGAAGGCCTAAAAGGAGAAACAATCCTCTCATCTAACTGCCAAGCTAGGGATTGAACTCATTCTTCTGAATGCATTGTTTTTTTTTTCATATTAATACTTCTTCCCAACCTCACTCGTGGTTTCGTTGTCGCATTTAATTAAAATCTCATGCTATATAGGTATCAATAATTATCAAATATAAGCATTAACATATGTAAAAACATGATACATATTTTGCCCCTGGCCGAGGTTCGTATAATGACTGTGACTCGAACCTAAGACACTCAATGAATGTAACAAGGTGCTACCAACTATACCACCGAAGGCCTAAAAGGAGAAACATTCCTCTCATCTAACTGCCAAGCTAGGGATTGAACTCATTCTTCTGAATGCATTGTTTTTTTTTTCATATTAATACTTCTTCCCAACCTCACTCATGGTTTCGTTGTCTCATTTAATTAAAATCCCATGCTATATAGGTATCAATAATTATCAAATATAAGCATTAACATATGTAAAAACATGATACATATTTTGCCCCTGGCCGAAGTTCGTATAATGACTGTGCTAAGGCGCTACCAACTACACCACTGAAGGTCTTAATAGAAGAAGCTAAGCTCTCAGATAAATGGTAAGCTAGGGAATGAACCCATTCTTCTGAATACTATTTGTTCATTTTGCATCTTCTTCCCAATCACACTTGTGGCTTCATATTCTCATTCAATTCATATTCCACACTATATCAATAATTTTTTAATAAACACATTAGGATGGATGGATTCGGTTTTACGTCTCAAACTCCCATTTCTACTAAGGGCTTGGACGGATGCCCTCTTGCGAAGGACTTGTTTTGGCAGATGTAATCGTTACCCTGAGTGTATGCCTTTACTAACCTCAGTCCATGACGGGGCGCGAACCCTCAACCTGCCGCCTCAGAGTCGCGGACGCTACCATTTTGCCACGGAGACTAGTAATAAACCCATTAGCATGTGTGAAAATATGAAACGTAGTTTACCACTGGCCAGGATTCGAACCTCAGACATGTAATTACTGTGCCAAGGCGTTATCACCTACACCACTGAAGGTCTTAAAAGAGGCTAGCTTCTCAGCTAACTGCTAAGCTAGGGAATGAATGCAGTTAGCTGAGAAGTTAGCTTCTTTTAAGACCTTCAATGGTGCTGTTGGCAGTGCCTTGGCACAGTAATTATACGAATCCCGGCCAGGGATACACTTATGTTATTGTGTTTATTTGATAATTATTCATGCTAATATAGCATTGGATGTGAATTAATTGCAAATACGAGGCCACGAGTGAGGTTGAGAAGAAGCTGTAAAATGAGCAGGCAGTATTTAGGAAAATGCCTTCATTCCATAGTTTAGCAGTGATTAACTTCATCATTTGAGACCTTCAGTGGGGTAGTTAGTAGCTCCTTTGCACGGTTATTATATGTCTTAGGTTCGACTTCCGGCCAGGGCAAAATATGTTTCATGTCTTCACGTATGTTAATGTATTTTGTTTTATTATTATTGTTGCCTCTATAGCTAGGGATATAAATTAAATGCGAAAACATAACCATGAGTGAGGTTAGGAAAATGCTGTAAAATAAACAAATATTATTCAGAAGAATGCATTCATTCCCTAGCTTAGCAGTTAGCTGAGACGTTAGCTTTTTCTTGTAAGACCGTCAGTGGCGTAGTTGGTAGTGTCTTGGCACAGTAATTAGATGCCTTAGGTTCAAATCCCAGCCAAGGACAATATATATATTTCATGTTTTAATGTGTTTATATGATAATGCACACATACACACGCGCACGCACGCACACACACACACACACACACACACACACACACACACACACACACACACACACACACACACACACACACACACACACACACACACACACACACACACACACACATATATACATATGTGTGTCGTAAGAAGCGACTAAAAGTGGACGAGGCGAGGGGACTGGGAATCCCCCCTTGTATTAACCTCTTGCGAGACGTCAAAGAAGAAAGGGAGTAGAGGGGAGAGTAACTTCTCCCCAAACTCTAGATTTGGGATGTCTAAATGTGCGTGGCTGTAGTACGATAGAGAGCAAAAGATGTGAGATTGGATATATGTTTGGTAGGAGGAGGATGGATGTATTGGCATTGTGTGAGACGAAGATGAAAGGAAAAGGAGAAGTGGCATTTGGTGAGGTGACAGATAGGGTGTCTGGGGTTGAAAGGGGAAGAGTGAGAGAAGGTGTGGCATTATTGCTGAGTGAATGGATGGTAAATAAGGTAGTGGAATGGAAAGAAGAGTTATCTAGGCTGATGTGGGTGAGGGTTAGGATGGGTAAGGAATGTTGTGTTTTTGTTAGTGCGTATGGGCCAGGATGTGAGAGAAGTGAGGAAGAGCGGGATGAATTCTGGAATGAGTTAACTAGTAGTAGCGATAGAAAGGAGAATGGGAAGATACCTTACAGTGAAGAGAAAGAGAATCAAGATTAGAAGTAAGAGAAGGATCATTAATGAGTCTGACTGCCTTAGATTCACCCATATCAAGGAGATAAGTATATGAAGAAGCACCCCAGATGTGTGAGCAGTATTCTAAACAGGGACGAATAAGACCTTTATAAATTTTAAGTAGCTGTGAAGAGGAAAAGTAATGACGGAAACGAAACAAAACACCCAATTTATTGGATGAAGATTTAGAAATTTGGATTATGTGATTCCTCCAAGACAAGTTAGAGGCTATATGGATTCCTAATATGTTGATAAAATTAAGAGGGTAAATTTCGTTAGTTTCGAAGACAATAGGGTTATCAGGAGGAGAAGAAGATAAAGAGATAGCCAGAAACTGTGTCTCGGAGGCATTGACATTAACTAAATTTTGAGTACCCCACTCAGAGACCCTCTGCAAATCGGAGTTGAGAGTAGAAGAAAGAGTGATACAAGACTGATTACGAGTAGCAGATGAAGGCTGTGAAGAATAGGCGGAGGAAAAGTGAAGGGTAGAATCATCAGCAAAGGCATGAAGAAGAGAGGAAGATGGGAATTGTAGAAGATCATTGATGAAGAAAGTAGGTGAAAGAACAGAGCCCTGTGGAACACCACTGGTAACAGAGAAAGGGCTAGATGTTGCACCATCAACAACTACAGTTATAAAATGGTCAGAAAGAATACTGGAAATTAGAGAACAGAGAGAAGGAGTAAAGCATAGGCAGGGAGTTTGGCCAACAGAGCCTTGTGCCAAATTTTGTCAAAAGCCTTAGAGATATCAAGGGCGACGACAGAGGATTTCCCATAGTTCCTCAGAGAAGATGACCATACATGAGTAAGATAGGACAGGAGATCACCAGTGGATCTTGCTTTGCGGAAGCTGTACTGATGATCGGAGATAAGTGAGTTATATTCAAGGCATTTCAGGAAGTGAGCATTGAACAAAGTTTCGAAAACTTTAGCAGTAGAGGAGGTTAGGGCAATAGGTCGTTAGTTTGAAAGAATAGAGCGGTCACCCTTCTTAGGAACAGGTTGAACTAGAGCATGCTTCCAAGATGAAGGATAGATACTGGTTGACAGAATGAGGTGAAAAAGACGGCAAAGCACGGGAGCCAGCTCATCTGCAAACTCCACTGACTTTGTATCATTCTTCGTTTATCCTTCATTTTGCCGAGAGTCCTTGCTGTCTACCCTCCCACATGCTGAACTTCTCTGTGTTGAAGTCTTCTTCCTACTCTTGCTGATATGTTGGGAAATGACACCCTTGCTTTTTCAGTCTCCCATGATTTTTAGCAAATTGTCAAACATCCTACCCATGTTTCTGATCGACACGACCATGCAGCTTACATTCCTGACCTGTTCCTTATTTCTAATCTTACAAATTATTCATATTCTGTATTGTTTCCCTCTTGCTAATTCTGACCACTCTCTGACCTCAATCTCTTCCATTTGTGCTTCTCCTCCATTGTTCCCTCCTACCCAGCACTGCCTTTTACGCTATGATCATACCAAGCCTGATGATTTGCATAAATTTCTCCTTGATTTTCTATGGGAATAGTACTGCATCTGAACCTGTAACTGATCAAATAAAAAGTTACTGAGATCATAACCTCGGGAATGGAGGCTTATATCTCCTGCTCTATAAAAAATTGATCTCCCTCTAAACCCTTTTTTTAACCAAAGGATTAAAGGCAGTGCAGAAAGAAATGCCACCACGTAAAAGAAGACCATCCAAACGAAGAAGTAGGGCTGGATAACCCTTAAAAGAGTAAAGGATACTTGAATATAGATGCCAAGTGGTATTTTGCTAATCGAGGCTTCTGGCCCATGAGATTAAGATAAACTAAAGATTTCACAAATGACAAGTTCACTTTTGAAGCATGGTTGAGACCGAGGGTGCTGGGAAGCTAGCAGAGAAGCAGGGTAAAGAAGGAAATTCCTGCCAAGTACTGGCAACTTCGAAAGCACATATCTTGAAAAATATCTAACCAACTGCTGTTGAATACTGCTTAAAAATCATAAAACGTGACTGCAACTGAATGTAAATTGCAATAGAATAAGTATTTCTCCTGAAACTGGTAAGCTTGTAAGTACAAGAAAAACCAAAATATAGCCATGAAAGCAGTGCCAATTAGAAGGGCCCTCTAGGATATATGACCACACTACCATGAACAAAATAAGCACTTGGTGGAAAGTCAAACATACCCAAGAAATGTTCATAAGAACACTCAGTGGAGATCAGTCGAAATCTGCACGCGTAACTATTGGAGACTTCTATCATGGGAAAACTTCAAGGAAAGGAGCCCAGGGAAATAGTCCAAATCTCAATCAGCCAAACAACACAGCAACATCCAAGCAAAATTCCTCTTCCTTTCTGAAACCTTTTGATCACTTTCTCGTGCTATTTTTTAATTGCAAGTACTGTTTGATAGGAAACTGGAATAAAAAAGACCACATAAATGTAAGCACGACAGATAGAGAATTAAGTGTTCCAACACAGTCATGAAACAGTCTTGAATGAAGGTACAAGCTAAAACTGTACAGCCACAGTACGCTTACAGAGCAGAAATAGACACAATAGGATAGTGCCAGTAATAACCTTTAGTCAGCAAAACCTTGGAGAAATGCTTAGAATAGAGAGAGAAAGAGGACAACATAAAAGTATCGGAGATCATGAACGTTGTCTCTCCTTTCTTCATGCCTGTGATTGGCATATCTTTCTCTTTGATTTTCCATGGGAATAGTACTGCATCCGGACCTGTAACACTGATCAAACTGAACAAAAAGCTGCTGAAGTCATAACCTCGGGAATGGAGGCATATATTCCCTCCTCTGTCAAAACTTTATCTCCCTCTAATCCTTTATTTGACTAAAGGATTAGAGGGACACGCTAAAGAAACAAAACCGAGACCATTCCAACGCAAGCTAATATGGATCTAGAAAAAGAGAATCTAACAAGCAGCGGGGTGTCACGATTAAGGTATAAATCCCTCCAACTTACTGGAGTAGGCAAGGCAATGATACCCACCTTCTAAGGTCTCTGAAATAGATTCCTTGTAATGAAATAACTTATTTAACACGACTACGTGTAACAAATCACTAATCTTGAAGTGATAAACAGGGAGGTAGAACATCATACCAGAACTCAATCAGCCCCTCCCTTTTCCGCAGTGATCAAGAGAGCGTAGTAACATGTGGTTAAGATCAAGAAAGTGATATGAGCATGAAGGAAATTAGTGGACAAAAGTCAAGCAATTTTATCATGTTGAAAATATACCAGTTTATAAACACACTTACCTCTTCTGTCTTCAGTCGAAGTACCTCTAGCTATTATTAGAAAATTGTTACATATGGGAAATAGCATTTGTACCACTCCCGTGACATATGAGATGTTTGTTATTTTATAATATAAGAAAAAGAAAAAATGACAGCTACATAGAAAACACGCACTTTGAAGATTTATAATTTTTGAGGTATTAGTGACACTGAGGCCTATACTAAAGCACTAAAGAGCTAAACCAATATTTATACTCTTCTAGTTTTAAAAAATATCAGTTTTAATTAAAACAAAATCAGTTTTGGTTCCATTTCATGAACTCTGATTTTTCGTTTTATTTTGCTAATGTTCTCAAAATCACTCACACAAACTGTTATTTACTGATATTTCCAGGTGTACCATCGGTCAGAAAACTAAATGCCTTTTTGTCCCTGGAAGAATGCAGTAACATTTCTGCCATATTTCCTCTACCTCGTGATTATAGCGTTATTCCATTTAGAGGAATCAGGCAATATTTGGTTACTTTACATAGCTTGTTTTCTTCTTAAAGTCATTATTTTTTGCAACATTATTGATATTGAATTTCAAAAGTTTTACATCATCTGGTTTAAAGAAACATATTTAACTTAAATATTAGTAGAAAGAAATGGAATTGTTGGAGAACCTGTCAAGCGGCTAAATTGCAAGAGGCTTAAAAAGTTTTGTAAGATTTTCTACTTAGGCTGCTCATTTGTATTCAAACGCCATTTTTGTAAGATTTTGTACTTAGGCAGCTCATTTGCATTCAAACGTCATTCTTGTAAGATTTTCTTACTTAGGCTGCTCATTTGCATTCAAACGCCATTCTTGTAAGATTTTTTACTTAGGCTGCTCATTTGCATTCAAACACCATTCTTTTTATATAATTCCAAATTGAAATATAACTGAAGCAAAACTACAAGTGAAATATCCACTCTCTATGTAGGAAATTACCAATGAGTTTGTATTGATAATACCCTTTTACTCTTCAGAATTTAACCAAACTAACTGAATGTAACTGGAACGTCAGTATTTCTTACCTCGCTGTATTTTCTTTTTTGGTACACAACTTGGAGGCTTTTTTTCCCATAATAGCCAAGTCTTTAGCTAATCACTATAAAGTTTCTCAAAATTCAGGAATTTTTAAGATACAAGGAGAGCATTTTCGTGCTATCGTCTATAATGACAGAGATTAGTTGAGTTACCTAGCCACTGGGTTAAACAGGCCAGCTTAGCTCAGTGCCGGTCCCAAGCCCGGAAATATGGGGAGAGTTTCCAGGATAGTCCTAGCAAGACACTTGAAGAAAACCTCTTTGCTCAAGCAACGCATGGCTGACCAAAATCTTCATACATGGTCAGCCGACTGACAGATAGAGAACTATCTACTCAGGCGTATGGTGAGAAAGGTGAGCAAACTTATCTTGGAAGCTTAAGCTCTGCCCTGGGACAAGTCAGTCCATTAAATATCATTACTACCTTGCATGAAATAAGAAATAGGATACTTTAATGGTGTAATTTAAGCCGCTCTAATAGCAAGAGGGTAGTTCTAAAAACAGGGCAGTAATACTTAATGCTGTCGTTACATTGGAAATAATTACACAGTGTCATCTGGCTTATTAAGTTCCTAATGAAGCAGCTGAACTTTTAAACTTTGAGGAGAAATAGGCTTCAGAACCTGTAAGAGCGGAGGAAATGATATTAAAATCTGTTCCCAAATCCTGACAAATCTTATACAGAAACACAGAAGATGTGACTTTGGGATGAAAATTAATAATCCCAATGTAGAGAATGGAATATAATAGCAAAACCAGTGTTGTATATATATATATATATATATATATATATATATATATATATATATATAT